>CM073772.1:49167766-49227525 GCA_037158775.1 Hetaerina titia | reverse complement strand
ACTCAGCTGAATTGCAGATGTGGATTCATAAAGAGGCAGTCACTTGGTGTCCACATAATTTACAGTATGAAATGCTTTGTATTAATGTACCTTGAAAAGTAATTCAAGAGGCTAAAAACTCTTTTCTATGGAATAATAAAATATGTGAAACATCTTAATGTGGTAAGAACCAACATTTCTCATTTTTCTTACACATAGTCTCATACTCTTTAGAAATTGAGGAGCTGATGTTTGGTTTTCACGAAGTAGAAATGACAACATTTTCCAAATTATTTTTTACTGTTTCAGACAGACTTGCTTGATTTGCCTTGTTATTCACAGATGATAGAAGCTTTGATGAAGAGGTCAATGTGACTGATGTGTGACCAGAAGGGCAAGCAAAAATATGAAACAAAGAAAAAAGAGCCTTTATATGTACTTTGTTTGGGATGTTCACTGAACCTGATATAATAGGATACAATATCACCAATACATAATTGTAGAATGTATTTTATGTGGTCAGAGTTATAATTCAACATACATGTTCTACATGATATAAGCTACTTTTATCCAACAGCCAACATGTAAATAGAAGTTGAAGATCCAAGTCTTTTGGGATTTCGGTACATATTGCTGAGACAACAGTTTTGTTGGTGTTACAGTCAGTGACTTCTGACCTGAAGATGCTGACTGCAACATCGGCAAAACTGTTTTTCCAGCAATATGGACCAATGGGAAGTAAATTCTGGAAAATTTGGACCTTCAATAGCTCTAAACTATGGAAGCCTTCAAAGAAATATAAATCAGAAGAGTGCTTGTCAAAATGGAAGTAGTTATGGGAGAAAAATGTCCTATAACTCATGTAACTAAATTCAGGGAATTATTTCATAGTGGAGGGTAGAAGATAATAATGCCAATTTTTTTCTCCATCAGGTGAACAGCTAAAATTTAATGAGAGATGTCTGCTCATGTTTGAAAGGTACACAGAATTGCATTGATGTTATGAAATGATAAATACATTTTTATCCCTCTTCTAGGCATTGATTAGCTGAATATATTTTGGACTGATTAGAAGCCAACCATGCAAAATAATTTGTTGCCAGATATATCTGCTGTAAGGGAGGTGAGTGAAAGCATTGATTCATTGCCAGTAAAAGGAATGAGAAATATCCTAGATGTATTCATAAGGATCACCTAGCATTGAGGAGTTTAAATACTCAGAACATAATAAAATATAAAGCAGTTCTACAATATTGCATGCCAAAATTTTCATGGCTTGAAAACATGTATGATGTCTGTCCACAAAAGATCCAGCCATGCAATATTTTGAGAAAAATAGCCTACCTAGAATAATGAGGCCTTAGGCCCCTTGGACGTACTCCTTTTGGGATGTCACACACTTATCACAGTACCACTTCCACTTTTCAAAACAAACGGCAAAGTCCGTCTTTAGAATGGTCATCCAGTTGCAGGAGATTTACTCCAAGTAACAAACAATGACCCAGGTTTTCTAACAAAGGTCATAACTGGAGATGAATCATGGGTCTATGGGTATGACCCTGAAACAAAAGTCCAGTCTTCCCAACAGGCGGTTGATGAGAAAAATGAGTACTTTATAGGGTCATTGTTCAAGGTAGGCTATTTTTCTCAAATTATTGCATGGCTGGATATTTCCAGACAGGCCTTGTTCTTTATGCCGAATAACATAAGTGAAAAAAATTAAGCAAATGTGCATTCAACCTAAAAATTAGTAGCTAGGTATGATTTAAATTGACATTTTTCCATTGGGAGAACTTTAGTACGACGATAATTTTTATTTTATTAAGAACACAATGTATGCATCCACTCTTAATTTAATAAATATTGAACATGAACTGCCACAAAGTTGAGCTTAAAACAATAGAAAGCAACGATAATTTTTCCTGAAATATAATATTTATGTGCAAATTATATGTACAAAACAGCCATAATTGAAAAATAATTAAAAATAGCTTGAATTATAAGGCTGCAAAATGAAAACTGTTTGCAAATTAGCTACCACAATTCCAGTATGAAAAAAATAAAACTAGTGCTCACATGTCAAATTATAATATTTAAAAAACCGTATGGAACAATTCTGGTAGCATTAGATTAAGCTAAAATTTAATTAATATCTAGAAGATACAACATGCTCTTATGATTCAATTTCAAACCTCACCACTTATTTCAATCGCATTAAAAAGTAATTCATATGTGAGCATTTAAAAATTGTCACTCTATTTTACACAAATAAGCATTCAAGATGCACTAAATCATCCATTATCTCAATTAATTTGCCATTTAGTACTCATCACTCAAAGCTTGGAGAATAAACTTTGCTTTAACACAATCCTTTGAGATCAATAAATACAAAATACGTACACTGACTTTTTTGGACATATTGTTTTATTTATATGCATTATTCTAGAGATATAATTTTTGGTAGTGTATGAATAAATGATCAAGCAATAATTGGGTGGAAGAAGTCGATAGGGTATACTCGTATGATTAGTTGGAGTGTATAATAAGATGTGTTTCTGCAGGGAAACATTTGATAGTGATGGGGGATTGGAATGCGACGGTAGGCGAAGGAAGAGATAGTTGTGAGGTGGGGGACTATGGGTTAGCACGAGGAATGAATGCGGGGAGAAAGCAATTGAATTCTGCAGGAGACAGGGGTTAATCATCACCAACACTTGGTTTAGACATCTAAAAGGCCATAGGTATACATGGAAAGTGCCAGTTGACTCAGAAAGGCATCAGATAGATTATTTTCTGATTAGGCACAGGTTTAGGAGCAGTGCGATGAATTCGTAAAGTAAAAGCTGATGAGTGTGTTGCAGAAAATAGGAATAGGTTGGAGGCACAGGAGATTAATCCGCAATCTGTATATGTCTCAGACTGCTCAGATGCAAGTGGTGAACAGAGAGCCTGGATGGGCAGTGTTGCCCATTATCACCGGTGCTGTTCAATATGTGGTAGAAATAATTAAAGAGGAATGGGAAGAACTGGAGGTAGGAATGAAAGTCGGAGGGGGATTCGTAAAATCAGTTAGGTATCCTGATGACCAAGCTTTAGTTTGTCGGTCAGCCTAGGGATTGCAAGCACTGCTGAGTACATTGGAAAGTCAGTGCGACAGATATGGGATGAGAATAAATGTAAGTAAAACAATGACTATGCGGTATTTCAGAAAGAGAAAGGCTAAAATAAGAGGGCAAAAAATAGAGCTGGTGGAACAGTTTACATATCTCGGAAGTGTTTTGGACCAAAATGGTCAAAGTAGTAGGGACGTTAGGAGGCACTAGGCAAAGAGGCGGGAGTTGATGACATGGGCGTTGAGTAAGGATATTCAGAAGAGGCTCGTAAAAACTTTGATATGGAGCTTGGTTATGTAGGGTTCGGAAACATGGTAGCTGAAGCAGGAGGATGGACGTAGATAGAGGGTTTTGAGATGTGGTAATGGGGAAGAATGGAGAAGGTGAAGTTGGACAGAAAGGAAACCAAACGAAGAAGTAATAGACATGGTTGGGAAGGAGATGCGAATTTTGGGAGAATTCCAAAGGAGGTGGGACATTTAGATATAGATGCAGCGTTTTGATGGCGATGGGTTGTTGAAGAATCTAATCGAGGGGAGAATGTTAGGATAGGGATGTTGGGCCGAAGGAAAGGAGGAAGGAAGTATGCAGGATTGAAGAGGGGCCTATTGGAAGGTTGGATGACGGGTGTGTTTCATAGGAGAGACTAGGGAATTGTCGCTGTACCGTTGGTAGATTGTGTCCATCCAAAATGTACTTTATCCATAAAATTACTTGTACTAATAAGAATGAATAAACCATTTAAAATAATTATATTTTGAAAAATTAAATGTTTTGATATTTCTGTTGGTTAACCAATGAGTTTTCCTTTATGTGAAAAATTATTATCACATACGTATACCTGCGCGCCAGCTATTTGAAATATATTTCTCTTGAGAAATTAAATTCCAACGATGTGCGCTCAATTTAGAATATTTTAGTCCCTCGAAACCTATTTTATGGGCACATGTGTCATTTGATGGTTCGGAATTGCGTGGGTAATATCATCATCACTTAGGGAATACGATAAGGGCCGGATGAGAAATTTGGAAAATAATGAAGGTGAAGGCGGGTATATTAAATATTCATTTTATAATTCACAAGTTAACTCGGGTTGCGCAGCTCCATTCCTGCGGTGAAATAACTACGAAAATAAAACTCCCCTTTCAACGCGTGAGCTCGTACACATAAATTCTCATTGAAATGGAACAAAAGTTAAATATTTGCATAATTGAAGCATAGAGGGATTCAATGTCACGCACGTGTGATCTTGCTTTAATATTTTAGTGATAGTTACATATAGCAGAGCATATTCTTTACTCACTCAAAATTTACGTTTATCAATGCCTGCTCTACAAACTTTGATTATTTCACGAAATTTTAGCAATGTTTTACAGTTTCCCTATGCTTTGAGGCACAATTTGGAAATTCTGATTCATGTGACCAAACATATTGATTCAATATAAACAGGGGCTGAAATTTTATCTCAACTCAAAGAAGGTTTACACTCTGAGCGTATTTTTCGGAAACTGAGAATCGAGACAGCTAATCGCCAGCGGATTTATTTAATATGAATGAACTTTTCTTCAACTCGACTTTCTGCTCACATTAATTTTTTTTTAATCTCTAGATTATTAAGCATCGTCCATTGTTCGAGAGGCGTTCTCCATTTTTTTCTACGTCTTGGAATCAAAACCGAAGTAAAAATGTTCGAAAAAAGCAAATTTCAACGAGAATCTTCCGATATTTATTGAACGAGCGAAGGAATGATGTAAAACCGAAAAGCTTCCTCTGTCTCTCTGGTGCGTTATGCCGCAATACCATCAACGGGAAACTTGGATGCTGAATAAAAGGAGAGAGGAATATCAACATCGGAAGGATGGAAGCTTTGGGGTGTGATAGCCGTAAACAAAGGTGAGGCAAGAGCGTTCGTCACCGGATGTTGTCTTCCCAATGGCAAACCTCATAGCCCCTCGCTGTGGTGCGCTCATCTCACTAAACTCAAGGGAAGGGGTGTGTGAGATTCACCTTCGTCTACCGTGAAACGATATTACGGACAGCTATCCTTATCGCCAGTTCGTTACCCAGGTCTTTCTGCAAAATTTCTCACAATAATCTTGGAACGATCGTTGAAAAAAATCACCGTCCTTGGCCGGAGACCCCGGCAGTACGGATCGATAGACCAGGTCTCTCGGATTTATCCGAGAAATATCAAGTTTTCAAATCGAGAATATTTAAGGAAAGTCTTATCTCGTCAGTCTTGGCATCTTTATCTTGCCACTCGCTATTGAGTTTTCAAGAGGCTTAAGCGCGAGGAACGAGGGCAACGAGGAACTAGAAATGAAAACATTTTTCAAACAATGATCCTTCCCACCCCTTTGCCAATCTGCAGATCATCAGCACCACGTGGAGACCGGTCGAAAACAGCCATCCATTCTTTCCTCAATCAATCCCCAGATTGCTTTGACACAGTTCTCCACTCAAGTTCTTACATCGGCTAACCTCTACCCGTCGAAATATTTCTTCGCCGTGACATCTGTCAATACTTGTCTCACGCATCTCACACAGGATTCTCTGCGGTTTCTAGCCGTTCACCCCTCCCTCAACGACTGTCTTCACCAGACCAATGTCTCAAAATGTGTCTGATAAGGATTAAGACAGTCCTATTTCTTTGACCAGTTTTCGTGATTTTTTCACCAACAATGTCGGTTGCGCTCAGAGTAGTATTTTCTCTAAAGTCGCCGAAAATCGATAAGTATTATAAGAAGATTAGCATAGCATTTTAAAAGCAGGATTTTATTCAATTCACCCCTGCCTTATTTCCTCCTTCTTTTAAAAATATATAATTTATGTACAAGTCGTTTACGTAATATTTTTTATCTATTTCCTATGACAAAAATTTTTATTATCCATACCGTTTGCATTTATACGGTCGTTTTTAGAGGATTTTCACTCGAATATTACTGTATTTTGCAGAAAATAGCAAGCGAGCGATTTCTTTCCAATGCTTCCTAATGAAGGTCCTTTAATAGCAGAACCATGATTACATACCTAATTTTTCACATGTTTCATCGAAAATATATTTATCTCTGAACGGGCATGCCTCATGTAGCGCTGGAACACGATATGTATCTTATTTATTATTAAAAAATAGCAGATGTATTTATCAACTTGGGCATTTTTCCCAAAAATGCTCACTAACCTGACATCTAAAAATATTCCAAACTTCGTATACACAACTGATAACGGGTGAACAGACGCCACGCAGACAGTCGACGGAACGGAAAAACATTTATAACCCTCCTTTATTAGACACTTTTGCACTGCACTGAGTGCGTTTGCTCCAATTTTTTGATTTTTTTTGCCTGCTCCCATTAATGAATTATAATTATACTGGAGTGACACAGTGGGTTAAAACTGCACCGAGTTCTTCAAAGTTTTGGCGATAACAGGGAAAAAGTACATTATTAACGACATAAATGTATTCAACAGAAGAAATCTCAGTGGTAGAAAAACTCCCAGCACAAGCGGAAAATTCAATTTTACTCTATTCGTGGTTGGAGTAATGAAATGTCATTTGGATGGATTAAGCCCAAGTTAACAAAAACGTGGAAAACAGACAGGATAATATTGTGATGATTGGTGAGGATATCTCATGGAAGTTGTTTAATTATCAATTTTCTTCATTCCTGGAAAATATTGCATTTCTGACCAGTCCAGTTTTATTTGATAGGGATGTCTATCTGTAACCCCATTCTAAATTCTAAGTTGGTAGTTGACTCCACGTCTTACGGAGCCCTGGAACAAATGCTTGCTGAGTTATATCCAAAAATATATCCTTAAGAATATCCTATTGACTGTCAACTGAAATTATTTAGGCTGATATTACACTACGAGTTCACATGCAAGTATTATCAATGGCACTTTAGAAACAGCTGTCCCCTTTTCTTTCTGAAAGAGTACAGCGCAATGGCTGTATTTCTTTTTTCACCCAGCGGTATTGACATTTCATTTTTTCTTCCGATCGTCTCAGTTGAGTTTCCTAATTTGTGATAGGTGCAAAAAAATCAATCACATGGTAGATCCAAATTTATTTTTAAAATTTTAAGTTTTGAATTTATTTTGGAGCCAAATTTTTTCTCGATTGAAACTGTATGCATGACTCCCGAGAGTGGCTTATTATATACTCTAGGCCCTTGAGATAACAGGGTAATGCCCAGAGTCGTCTTGCCCACTTTCGAAAAGTCCCAGGCTTCTTGTGAATTATGTAGTGCGCCATGTACGTGAATGTTTTTAAAAATTGTTTCCAGCATATGTTTTCAGAGGGCAGTGCGCTCCTCATGACCCTCGATCATCCGAAAACGGCCTCCCGTTAAAATTCACGCGCTCCCATCATTGCTGCGATGGGGAATTATGAGCCCTCTGCCGCCCCCCCCCCCCATTCTCCCCTGTGCCACCTTCCTGTGCGATATGGAATCATTTCCCACACTCCCTCTCATGACACCAGCTTTATCCGTTCCCTACATTTCCCCAGCCGAATCTTCCAAGGCGGAAAGAGAGGGAGGAGCCCGAACGTGGGATTCCTTTCGATACGCGAGGGAACACATTTAATTTGGCCGACGCGGCGCATTAGCGCTTCAGGTTTACGGGAAGGAGAGAAAGAGAGTGTGTGAGAGAGAGAGAAGGATCGGGGATAAAAATATTTGTATAAATGCATGATGAATTTATAAACGTCAAGGTGGACTAGTCGGGAAGAGGGACCGCGTGCGGAGGGGAAGGTGGTCGGTTTTGAGGGAAGGGAAGAAGGAAGGCGAGGAAGACAACGGTCATATCAAATCCCATTCGCATGCTTAATGGCTGGATAGGGTCACATTTCCGTAATAAAACTCCGAGGAGGAGGATGAGTTAAAAATAAAGGCTTCCGTGCGACAGTTTGGATTAGAGGAGGAGAAGTTATAAAGCGACAAAATCTAGAGCTCATTAGAGATAGCAGGCAGGATGCGAGCAAGGCTTGCGGTTGGCGGGGGGAGGGGAGGGTGACGGTGGGGGGCGGGGGTAGAAGTGCTGGAGTGGTTGGGAGGGGGGGAAGAGTGTGAGGAGAGTTGGTTGGATTGGGGAGGGTGGGTGATAAGGTGGTGTTTTAGGGGTGGGAGAGGCGGGGTAGGTGGGGTGTGACGGATAGGGAGGAGGAGGAGAGTGTGTGTGTGTGAGGATGAGAGGGAAGGAGGGTCGAAGGTTGGCGTATCCGACCAACCCGCGCGTCGTCATGAAAATTTCACCATGGCTCTCTCTTGGTGGCAATAATTGCTCCGTATCGGATGCTTCGGTGACCTGAGGTCATTCCACACCGCTGGGAGCGTGATTCAAGAAAAAACGTCCGACGCAACCGACATCCAAAAGTGGGATTCCCGGCGTGTCGACGGTCAACGATCCTGCCTCGTCGTTGGTCAACTTCGGCCGACATTGATCTCCATTCGCCAAAACATTTTATTTCGTCAACAAATTACGAAGTGCGAAGTGCATTCTAGATCGTAAAAAAAAATTTCCTAATCACCAATTTTTTCGTGTAGGATCGTACCGGAAACGGGCCGTAAAATTTTCCTTAAGTCAGAATTTTAAAAAGCCATAAATATTGGTGGAAGAGAAGCATTACATCACCGACTGACTATCTCGTGAAGTCACATCTAAGGTTTGTCATCATAGTCTCATTATTCTTCGTGCGCATAAGAAGTACATACAAATGCGTAACATATTGACGGCGAAGAGGGATTTACTAATAAAATTTACGACTTAGTCAATCGCATTTAGACGTGCCAGCGAATGATTTCTCTCTTCCTTGACCAAAAAATATGAATAAGTTGATCGTGTTCTTATTCCAATCAGCACTTCAACTAGAATTACACATCTTGTTTTTTTTTCACCATGCACTTTTAACCTAATATTTAAAAAAAATCCAGACACATAAGTTCCAATTGTTCACTGGCACATCATTTCAAGAAAAAATTAGTAATGCACAATGACACTTTTAAATAAGAATAATAATTTATTAGGCGTCAAGAAGCAGCGAAGCAATGAATATCCGCAAGTGATATGGAGTAATAAAATTCAAAAGAAATAAATAATTTGATGATTAATTTTCACGTGATTACTAAAGCAAGGATGAATCTTAATCTTGTGTGCGCAGCGTTTGGATACTGACCGAAGGGATTCGGGTTCAAATCTGGATGATGTCTTTGGACAAGTTAAGCTAAATCCAATCTGTGTTTCCTGCATGCGATCAATTATTGGAGGATTTCAGGTGGCATTCCCACTACCTATACATAATGGGTGAATTTCTCACATCGCAGGGCTTCACCCCAGGTGATTCTCACCCTTACCTGTCCAAATTGACTTTCTGATAGATTACAGTAACTGTGGAAGTTCATCTCTCTGCATTATACCGTGATTTTTTTCACTTTTCTCAAAGAAATTTTGTCTTAAGCATTTTTTTTACTTCGCATCGTCAACCACTTCCACCCCAAGGAAAGCACGCCAAATACAATTGATCAAGTCTCGACGTTTGACGCAAGTTTTTCAGAAGAGGAAAAGAGCATTATATCCTTATCCAAAATTATATTATATCCTTCCTCATATAGCCTCATCCGCTCTTGCCATATCTTCACGAAATAAACAGATGGGAAAAAAATATGTATGACGGACGGATAAAAAATTTAAAACTCAAAACTTCGTTTCACATGACAAGAAGATACAATCTTGCTGGAAAAAAGTAGTGGTGCACGATCTCCAGTGTATTTTCCTCAACACCACCAGTACACTTGAAACAATATGATTTTAACGTTCAGGCTTTCATTACGATCAGGAAACCCCATCCGCAAGAATTTTTGCATCGTAAACTCTGCCTATATCCCTCCCCTCCCGTTGCAGTTCTTAAACACACACTTTCCCTCAATTTTACCGTCTCGCCTCCACAATAACAAGCTGTAGGGTGACATTCATTCGGAATACAAATCTCCATCGTTTTTTGAGAAACGAAAAATTCTATCATTTCCTAAGTAAAGAGGACAGTTTGCAAAATTTGAGACCAGAGGAAGGGAACATAACCCGGAACTCAGCGGCTTAGGAGCAGAAATTTTTCATGCATTTGGTGTTTGCGCGTACAACACATTCCTTGATTAGTAAATGCGGCCTTACGGCGTTCAAAAATACGTATCTTTAACAATTTTTTATAAGTTTAAGAAGTAAAAACTAAAAAGTAATCGACATGGGACGTGCTATATGTTGCATCTGAAGATTTTCAACTACGTTATCCCTTATACAGAAAATTTTGGCACCAAACCTCCGTTTCTTTGCGGTTTTCCAAAGGAGATTCGTACCTCCACGTCATTTTCAAAATTTTGTTTACCCCCAACACTTGCCAGATGCTCTGTTGTGCGATGTCAACGTAGTATGCTCTTTAAAGGAGATAACTTACTGCCGAAGATGCATTCTTCTTTTCACGATGAGCTGCCTCATTTTTTTTCATCGAGTGCGACAGTGCGTGAGAGTGCAACATACCAATCGGAGATAGAGTAAGATGCTGAGGGATGGCGAAGGTCGCAGTGCAAAGTGCTTTTGAGAAGCTGGCAAGGATGCACAATGAGGGACGTTGCACAATGAGCCTTTGTTCTCAACCCTTTAAGTTTCAAGATGCATTATTATTTCACGGCTGCGGAGATGATGTCTCGAACCTTAAGTCTTGGCAGAAGATGGCTGTTTCACCTTTCGAGACTAGATACTTCAGAGCAGCTACGTATTTGACAAGACCAGACCATAGCAGACCCGGGTTCGAATTTAGGTGGTAGTTGGATGCTTCGGGGCCTTAAATACCTTCCCAAGTTTGGCACCATAAGTGTGTTTATTCCTATCGTCGGAATGGAAAACTATGACCGCTAAGTCCATTCATTTAAGAGTTAGATAATGACAATGGCGGGTTTTCTTACACCCGCCATGATCTTCCTAAAGTTCTCATATCAGATCAGATCAAAATATAAATTTGATTTTGGAATTAGATCGAGTTCAGCGGAGGGGGCTAGATTTGTCAAACAAACCAACGCAGCAGCGTATCCACTTTGCTAGATAATTTAGGTTGGGATTATCTTACACAGCGGCGTTTACAATATAGATTAAACTTATTAAAAATATTTAAAAATGGGCCCTTTTCCTATGACATCAAGGATATAATACGAACCCCGACGTATTACGGTCGAAGGGATCACGAATATAAGACTAGAGAGATAGACTGCAAGACTGACAGGTTTAAATTGTCATTTTCTCCAAGAACAATAAGGGACCAGAATGCTTGTAGTCGAAATTCCCCACGAGTTAGTTCATTACAATAAGTATTAACGTACAGGTTAGGGACTGCGCGAGGATATGTATATGTATATATGTGTGTATATGTATATGTGTATATATATGTGTATGTGTATATATATGTGTATGTAAATATGTATATCAATATTTTTTTTCTTACAGGTTCCCCCCACCTTTCCTCATCTATTTGATAACCCCAAACCCCCTCATCCCTTACCCTTCCCTCATGGTGCTACCCCCCCTGCCACACACCTTTTTTGGTGGCTTGCAGGGTATTTATGTAGATGTAGATGTATCAGTCAACTTTTGTTCAAAGGCACAAATGAAGTTCGCCTTTCCCTATCACACATAGGGGTTAGGTGGTAGAAGATACTCCATAGTCTCAATCTCACCCCAAAATAAAGACGACTAGCTATCAATACTGCTAGCCAATAGTTTAATCCATCATTCAATAAGTCCCGGGACTTATATAAGAAGATATATTTTGGGATGCACAAAGTATAATTTACATCGACTACCTTGAAAAGGGAAAATCTATCAGTAGCGATTAGTGCATAAACATGACCGCGCATGAAGAAGAAAAAAATCATCTTTCATCAAGACACCGTGGTACAAGTCCCACCCACCCACCACACGACTCTCCAGATCTATCCCCCAGCGACTACTGGATCTTTGCTGATCTCAAAAAGATGCTCCAGGGAAAAATATTTGGCTCGAATGAGGAAGTCATGACTGCAACTGAAGCTTATATTGAGGACAAGGACGAATCGTTTCACAACCATGGTATCGAAGAGTTAGAAAAGCGTTGGAATGATTGTATAGCTCTTGAATGTAATTATGTTGATGAATAAAAATGAATTTTGCGAAACAAATGTTGTTTTTTTAGTTAATCCCGGGACTTATAGAAATATGGGTTAACATTACGGGTCCTATTTATGTTCTTACTTATACTTGGTGGGGATGTTACTGGCAACGCGTAACCAAGGTTTCGTTTGCTTCTTTTTTACTCTTTTCCAAGACATACAAGAGTGTTTTTCACTAAGAAATTCGCGTATACTTCTACACGGGCTGTTCAGCAAGGAGTAATCACATATTTACTTTATGATTTCCTCCTTCGCATTCTTAACTACACCCCCTCCCCTCACTTACGCACACCCTACTCCCGCCCCCTTCTCCACTGCTGGGGCAATCGTGTTTCTACGCCACTTATGGTAAGGTAACAGGCGAAACCAGTTGTGAGAAAGATAAAAGTGTTTCATGGGATGTTAAGAGGTTTATTTATTGGTTAGAAAAGTGTTCCCATTCCACCGAGAACCTGCAACACCTGCAACTTCTTCGAATTTTGTCTTAGCGTCTTCTATCGCGTGCACGACGTAATCAACTCCTGATACTACCCAAGATACTATTTCTTGCCTTTCAATTTTCCTTCTAATAATTTATTCAGCAGACAGCTGCTCCTTAGTATGTGGGTATTGGGGTCATTACGATATGCGCGGTCAATACTTGTATTTCTGCTCAACTGAATTTCCTTAATCAGATAAAACAGTAGAGTCACTCTAAAATGTGATGATGAATTTTCTCGCGATTAGATTTGCGTTTTTAACCGTTAGTCTGTCTTAGTAGATTAACCATATGATTATGTTATCAAGATGATAAATCACATCCTGAATATAGTTCAAGAACGGCGTGAGACCGCGCTCTTGGAGCACAAAGGAGTTAGATGAGAGACATTGTTTCATGTTCAGTTTTTAGACCCGAAGCAGCAGTAGTTATTTAGGGGTACGACGAGCAATAGGTAAGGACATTTGCGCCATGAGGGATCGATGGGTAATTCGGAGGGGTATGGTGTCCAGGGAATGGAGGCAGAATGGAGAGAAACCCGGCGTCAGTATGAGCCTACTATGAAAGGCGCCAAGGGGTCATACACATTAACGTCCCATCGGACGGACGGCATACTTCATTCGAAGTGCTCTCCACAAAGTACCCAAAGTAAAGATCGAGATACCACTGAAAAAAATACTCCTACCTCAGGGGTTCGAACCCGAGTCCTCGGGATGGTAAGCCAATACATTAGTCACCCAACCATTCTGACCCTTTAGACCCATTCCACGGAATATAGCATAAAGAATTAATCCGTGTAATGATTTTCGGTTATACGAGGCGTATTCTTAAAGTAAGTACCGTTTGCTTATATTTAAATATTGGCGATTCAGAACACAGTTTTGCTCCTGCAGCGCCATCTGCTAATTCATTGAGAAGTTATAGCAGCATTTGTTTTGTTTCAGAAGTCGTTTGCTTGTCCGTGCATGCAAACAACAATGTCCGCGACAATCGTTGATCCCGCCAGCTGTGAAGTGCGTTCTGTCATACGATTCTTGTATGCAAAAGGATTGTCGGCTGCTGAAATTCATCAGGAATTATGCCTAGTTTATAAACCTACAGTTATGAGTGAAGGAAAGGTTAGACAATGGTGCTGTGATTTTAAAAATGGACGAACAAATGTCCATGACGAAGAGCGAAGTGGTAGGCCCAGTATTCTGACCGATGAAATTGTTTCGCAAGTGGAACAAAAACTGCGATGCGATCGTCGATTGACAATTAATGGCCTGGCTGAACAATTTCCTCAACTTGGACGCACTACTGTCTACAATATTGTTACGGAAAACCTCGCATACCACACATTGCGTGCAAGGTGGGTACCGAAAATGCTCACCGATCACCACAAAGAGAAAAAAAATGTCCAGTGGACGAGAGTTTTTGGGTCGTTGGGAACAACTCTTTAAACCACCCACCGTACAGTCCTGACCTTACACCCAGCGACTACTTCCTCTTCTTGCACTTGAAACAGTGGTTCGGTGGACAACGTTTCGAAACCGAAGAGGAACTCAAGAATGGCGTTGTCGATTGGTTCAACCCTCAGGCGGCAAGTTTCTATGCAGAGGGGTTAAAGAAGCTGGTGCAGCGGTACGAAAAATGCTTAGAAGTGAAAGGCGATTATGTAGATAAGTGAAGTAGGTTTGTAGCTAACTAAAAGTGCCAATAAAATGTGTTTCATATGAGTATATTTTTCCCTGTGACCAAACGGGTCTTACTTTATGAACACGCCTCGTATGTTGCGGATAGTTATACCACATTAAGATAAATGGGCAGTAACATTGTAATAATAGGAACAGACTATTTGCACGGAGTATTTACACCTCAATCAGTTGTCCACGTGAGTAGGAAATTATTATGCCTTCGGTGAGAGATATATTCCATAGGTTATGCGGCACGAATTTTAGAATATTTTTGGTCTTAAACAACTTCATAACGTTTTGTAAATCGCCATTTAAATGAATATTAAAGTATCCTTGGGAGAACCAACACTCACTTCACGTCACGAGTATATTTTAGTAGTACGCTTGATTCAACCCCATAACCCCATACGGGATCAGATTCAATCATTAATTATTTTATCTCAATATAACTCACATACGTGAACCTTCACTACGTGAATACAGCATTTCTGTTAATATTACATTTGGTAGGTTAAAAGAGTAGAATTGATAGCCTCGACCTCCTCGTAAATAAAGTTAGCTGTTTTCTCTTTTAAGGTATCTACGAGTTATCGCTGTGCTGGTCTTGGGGACGGTTTGCTCCGAGATTTACGAGAATTTGCACGGAAAGACTCAAATTTACTATTTTGTTTTATTATTTTTTTGTCTCCTCTATTTTTCATGCAAAACACGCAGCACATGACTTTTGCTAATTTGGAAAATATGCTTAGTTTTTTTAGTGCCAAAGGAGTTTCATAAAAATGTAAGTATTTCAGGTCT
Source organism: Hetaerina titia (assembly GCA_037158775.1). Lineage (NCBI taxonomy): Eukaryota > Metazoa > Arthropoda > Insecta > Odonata > Calopterygidae > Hetaerina > Hetaerina titia. The sequence continues at coordinate 49,212,287 of CM073772.1, read as the reverse complement.
CAATCACAGTGGAGGATCTGCTTTTTATCCAAGTACATAGGTGTCACCTGGAACTTATCTACCCCCAAGTCGTTTTTACCGCAAGAAATATATTTATTTTGTCCCCTCCGGATCTGATACCGAGAAGGGGATGGGTTGCCAATGAAAGCCAAGGTTTCAAGGGACTATGCTTGGGCCAAATTTACGATACGGCCAGCCGAGAACCGAGCCACGATTATCACGTAGAGTTCTCGATTAAGCAGTGATAAGTTTCTGTTCTGCAGATTTATTTTAATGGCTTCATTCGGGAAAATTTAGTGGGTTTACCTCTGCGTTCAAGTCTTTCGGAGATATCGATTGCAAATGCGTTTCAAATAAAAAAAAATAAATAAATATATTCACGACTATTCTTTGTATCATTTTTTCTACCGAATTCGTAAACACGAAAATGCTCATTGAGGGTAAAATGTGTAATAAACTTTTTTCAATTACAAAATGAATGAAAATATTAATTTCAATGCAAACGAAGCAAGTTGGGAAAGTGCGGAAGAGGGAATCTGTTGAAGAAATCCCAATATTTCTCGATCAGTTTATCACACTACAATTGACAATATTAGCGACAACAAAAAATACAGCATTTCAAAACTCAGCTCCTATTTATATAAACGAATATCCAGTACTGATGGCAAATAAGTTATCTCGGTCGATATTTTTTTTTGGAAACGCACCTTGAAATGTGTCTCAATTCCATTCATACAAGAAGATACGATTTACATTATTCAAAACGTTTCGGGCTCAAAAAATGATGAATTGATAGACTGATGAGCGAATGACGTAATTTGCCAAGGAAAAAGTTAGGTAGTTCAGAATAAATAGAATTACTGTGGCTTTTATGTACAAATTTCAAGGGGTAAGCCTTACCGTCCACATAGCGCCCATCTCTCGGAGAGCAAATACGATAATGTAGGATACCATGGTAACATAGCAAAGAGAGGAAGTAGTCTACATTCTATTTTTTTCAGTAGGAAAGGCATTGAGGCGGCACATTCGGTTGAAGATATAAACGAAAAGGGAAGCGTGGAAACACCATCTTAAAGTCCAAAAGGAGAAACAATTCCCCTTACGAGAAGGAGAGGGGGTGTGTGTGGTGACTCGGGTGAGATTTTGGTACCGTGGAGCCCCTAGTATTAATCCGGGTGACATATCTGAAATCATATCTGTGAGATACTGCTGCGTACCAAAACTTTCTGGGAAGCCAAATGGTCATACTGAGGTCAAGTATCATACCTTATTACTCACGTGTGAAAACCAAGCTTCAAATTGGATAATTCAAGTTCTTTTTTTAAATAGGGAAACAAATGGAAACCCTATATTTATGTTAAATATAATACCTTTCCCAAATAATAGTTTATTGAAGACGGGCGGGCATTATTACTATTGAACGCGGTTAAAAATCGAGAAGGCAATTGAATATGAGAAAAGTGTTGACGCAATACCAGGTACGTACGTTTTGCTGACATAAAATTATAATTATTCGGAAAATTTAAGGATAAAAGAAAAAAGACATGGAAGAGTTTCAAGGATGACACATTTGAAGCGAGGGTAAACACATACCCGTACACACACCTGATAACGAGGAGGATTGTGGGTATAAAATGTATACCATGCTGAAGGAATAGCGATCCGCAATGTTGGGATTCATAATAAAAAGTACACTGGTATTACAAGGCAGTAAAGAGAAAGGATTTTATTGCTCAAGATAAAGGATGCGAATGATAATAAAATTTTTTCATTCCTTGTTTACAACGCGACCAGAACAAAAAAAATGGAATGTCAATGACAATTCAAATAAAATTCAAAGTAAATGTTAATGATATCACGAGAATGGACATGGTCCAGATGTTTTTATCATTATCAGGAGGAGAGGAATTTCAATGAGATTTTTCGCAAATGTTAAAAATATTTGCGAGTTGGGATGACAATGAGTTTTAAAGTAGAGACCGACAAAGCAATAGTAGCCAACCTAGATTTGCCAGCCCAATAGAACGTTACATCTTACCTGACAAGAATTCAGTACTGAACATCTACATCAGTGGAGAATTTTTCATGAGGAAGTTCCAAGGGAGCTGGAATCTCGTGAATCCCCCTTTGGCAAAATATCTTCTGATACAGTTTTATTTTCACCAAACGATTTTAATAAACGCACTTTTATTTTACAAAAAATGTAAAAATATTATTGAAATGTTATTGCGAGATCGATTCAGCTCAATATTATTCTGTCTATAAGGGATAGAACCTATAGAATAATGCCTATTCGGCAATCCAACACCAATCTAAATGCACACTCTTCAACAAACGCCGAGTTGTGCGGCAAAAGCAAATAAAAATGACGGTGGAATGGAAATTTAATGGTTTTTAGTTAAAGTTGTAATTGTTAAGCTGCGGAAGTGAACCTACCCTCTCTTATTGTTTTCAGTCTGACATTTTGTTCTCTACTCAAACGATTCCCAACTCAGATGTATAATAATCGTTGTGGAAATCTTTATGCTGACGGTTTTCAACAAATCTATTGATCCTTCTTCTACATTTTTTGGTTTCACGAACTTCAAACATCCCCGGCCGAATTCCATATACCTCAAGGATGCTTTTAATGGCGTCCGAAGAGCACCAAAATTGCTCCCTTATAACTTATTTTTCAGGAATAGATATTAGGCTATCTACCGGTTAAGGTAGGTTTTTGGATGGACACAACTATCAAATAAACATTTTGTAACGCCAAACCAAACCCAATCCAGTAACTTACTCTACATCATCAAGAATAAAATTAACGAAATACATTTCTTATAATTGAAATATATTAAAAATTTACTCATACAGGGTTCGTCCGGAAAATAAGTGTACTGAGCTCAGGAAAAAAAATTTATTACACTTTTACATATCTTAAGCTAATATTCCTCAAAATAGGACCCTTGTGAGTCGATACACTTGTTCCAGCGGCGTTCCCATTCCTGGAACGCTCCCGCGAAGGCATCATCGGGAACCTCTCGAAGACACGTCGTCACGGCCTCTTTGACGGCGTCCAAAGTCCCGTATCGCGTTCCTTTCAAACTCCTCTTTATCTTCGGGAACAGAAAGAAGTCCGGTGGTGCCAAGTCCGGGCTGTAGGGCGGGTGCGGCAGCGTTGCCACGCCGTGCTTGGCCAAGAAGTCCGACACGACAAGCGCGGTGTGAGACGGCGCATTGCCGTGATGCAGCCGCCAGATGTTTTTGATCGCTGGCCGGACGCGGACGAGTCGTTTTCGAAGCCTGTCGAGCACTTGGACGTAAAATGCAGCATTGACAGTTTGTCGTTCAGGTACAAATTCGTAGTGGACGACTCCCCTTTTGTCAAAAAAGACAATGAGACAATGACACTTATTTTCCGGACGCACCCTGTACGGAGACATATAGTTACAAACTTGAAAACATTTTGACCGCATACGTTTTTTGATGGCTGAGCGACATTAGTCATACAGCTTCCTTAAAAAAAACTGACTGCATATCTTTCTTATAAAAAAGGAGGAAAACGTTAATACCAAGCATGGAAGGAAATCTTCACCATGGCGGCCACATTCACGTGATACGGCTAAGGACTGTGCAGAATGATAAGGAAAAAGATAAAGGTTATGGAAGACTGCTTGTGGCCCAAAGGACACTTTGTTAGCGGTAGAAATAGCCATAGTAAATTGTAGTTATTGAGGTATTCACCGATAGTTGTGGTCTCCCCCTTAATTAAGATTAGAGGACTACTTCGGTGACGGTAGGATTTTTCGGGGACGGAGGAGGGGTGAAGAGAATCCCGGCACCAGCATTAGTCTACTCCCAACACTCCCGTCATTAATAATTAACGATTGGTTGCGAAATTATCACCAGTAATTCTATCCTAATTATGAAGGAGTAAGTTTCATTATACTTGATTCGTCCCAATAATAATGGAAAATGTGATGCAGAAGAATTGGCGTTTAAGTGCCTACCTTACTCGTACGAGATCACGTTTTTCTTCTGGGACAATCTTTTCATGGGATGTATTGACTTTCATTCTAATGTCATTCTTAATGGATTTATGCTTCCGCGTTCTGCAGGTTGGTTATCCTGAAGTATCGCCTGTAATTGTCATCACGTTGAGGGATTAGACCGTGGAATTCTCCATATTACCACCTGGAATACGATGCACGGCGTGTGTAAGGATTCATCCAAACTCCACGTGATTTGCGGCCGTGAATCAATTACGCGTCGCGTTTAATTTATTCCGTACATTTTAATAACTGTGATCACATACCCTCCGACCTTTTCCTATCCCGGCGGTGCTAACGTTTACCAGCTGAGCGACGAGAAGCAACGCAGTGGAATGGACTGCCAGGCAGTAATAATCTCGGTCACTTCGTTAAATACATTTATCGCTGGAGTGAACCACGGGCATAACGCGGCCTCACAATGACGCCTCGGGGTCAAAACGATTTTCGTCCCACATGACGGTCGGATGATTGCGCTTGTAAGTGCTTTCTAAACTTTCGGTGGAAGGCCACCGAAAAACCCACCCCGCCGGAATCCCAACAACTCAAATCCTTTGGACGTGAAGCAAAATTCTCCAACTATGGAATTCAACCTCACTCCCCGTAATTAAATTATCAGAGTTTGCGATGAAAAAAATCCCCCAGACGAAATTGAGCACGTTTGGGGGGGGGTCTTTTTCACACTTTCCGACGTGGTACAACCGTCCAGACAACCTGGACTTTTTGCTGTTTGCTTCATTGGAAGCTTTAAACATTGTCAAAGTATATCGGAGACAGGTATTTTTTTTCTGTCGTTCATATTTATATTACCTGTATTCCCCCTTTTTTGTGAAATAGTTCATTTTACGTAAATTGGTTTCGCAGCGAACTGCTGCGGCCGTCGATGCTTGTCCCAGTTTGTCATTTACGATATCTCTTATTATACTATGGGGATTGATAAGACAGAAACATATTTAAATCATATTCATCGAGATATTAAGCTGGAAAAGAAGCTAGCTAATGCAAAGCTTATTGTTAAAAGGATACTATTACTTAGGAGAGAAAAATCAAATATATCGGTAATGGAACAAATTCTCTTCAAGACAAGGGTATATTGGATGCAACTGGTAGTCTTTTTTAAAGCCTTTCTTCTCTCACCATTACTCCTTACTCTTTTGGATGCAATGGGTACATCTAGTGTAGTCATCTTTCCCTTCTTACTGCTGCCGAATCTCTCTACTCGTAATGATCACAGCCGAATCGCAGTGGATGAAACATGAGTATTATTGTATAGCACCAATATTGCGTTGAAATTAAAGAGCCGTCCTTGCAACGGAATCTAACAGATTAGTTAAGAGTGCAAAGAGAAGAATATTCATATAAGAGTATCACTTTTCACATCTGTCCGAATTCTACTAAATTAAATCACTCTTATGTGTTGAAAGCCGTTTCGTGACAACCGTCGCCGACTCGGGAAAATTTCTGACTTCGTTTTTGGTCCCATTCAGGGTATTCACATAACTGATTGTTTCACTCAATTAATAACTGGAGGACCAAGTACAAGGATTTTTAGTTAAAAAGTTACTGTCTATAAATAAAAAAATGTATTTTTATGTAATTTCCAATGAATGTCACCCTTTGTCGAAACCATCTAGATTACTAATTTTAAGACAAATTGGAGATATTTTAAGCATCCAAATCGAAAAAAAAGATCAATGATCAGCTTAATTTCCTTTGCAGGAGATTAAGACATTTTGGAACAAAGTTTCATTCTTATCACAACTTAAAGCACATAATTATTTACAAGCTATCAAACAATTCAATTATTATAATAAATTATCTGACATAAGCAAAACTTGAAGAATCTATTAGTGAACTGTAACAACCTCCTCTTGATGAGTTTTCTCAATATCGAGATCTTGCTTCCAGAAACGGTAGTTTCAGTCCATTTCTTCAAAACCTTACGGTTAATTTTCAAGATAAAATAAACAAGAATTCCCCAATTTATAACAAATAGTTACACATTGAATTTTTACGAGAATACTGAGTCTGCCCCAACAATAAGTAGTCTTCTTCTCGTCCTCCTTTGGGAAAAGTCGTTATCCACAAAGAGCTTTTGCCTCAGGAACAGACAGTGAACAGCAACGTTTACTAGGAAGCCGCTAAAAGGCTGCGGAAAGGGAGAACAACGCGTCATGAGAGAGATCTTTGCCAACTGCAGGCTGCACCAAGGCAACGTGCCATCCCGTACCACCTTCTCCGGGACCGAGTACCTGGCCAAGCACAAGGTTGAAACGTTGCCCCAGCCACCCTATAGCCCCGATATGGCACCGCCGGACTTATTTTTGTTTTCAAGAATAAAAAGGAGCTAGAGATTCAGCCCTTTTGGAACGCTTGATAACGCCAAACAGGGCGTGACGGGGTGCCTGAATGAAGTCCCTGTTCGACGTCTTCCAGGAAGCATATCATGACTGGTGAAGGCTCTGGCAATGGTGAGTCGATGCATAAGGGTACTTTGTTCTAATTTGCATTTTGATCTGCAACATATTGTTTCCCGGATTTATTGTACTTATTTTTGGGACGGACCATGCATCCAAAGTGCATTATTCTTCAAGTGTGGTGTAATAGCCCTGATAAACCTCATCAAATTGGCCATAAATGCAATCGGGTAACAGTTGTGAGCTGGTTTCATGGTTAACTAGAGTCACTGATGTTTGAATTTCGCATCGCTAAGGACTGTTGGCCCATCTTATACAAATTTACTTTAAATTTTGAATGATGACTTTTCTGGGCCTTCCCAGCTTTTATTTCCAGCTATGTTAGCAGTCACATACATATTTCAGCCTTGTGTATTTGAACCTTATTCGGATTGGACAAGGTGGTCGGTCAAATCGAAGGTCCTCAAGATCAAATCAAGTGGTCGCAGTTTGCGTGTTGGGACAAGGGTCTGGGTGTGTGAATGCTGGGCGCTTCAAGGAGTTTTTTACTGGGTCTACTAAATGGAAATAAGATTTCTCTTTTTATTGAGAGGATTTTTTTTCGCAGTCTCTACACGCTGCCTCTCCAAAGGCATTCGTTACCTTAGCATAAATGTTTATTTCTATTAAGAAATGTCCTTTCCAGTACTGACGAACACTCTGCATCGCTCATGCTTGCCCAATGTCCCCGAATTGTGAGCACAAAATGAATCAAGGGACCGCATGCCGTGAGATCTTGGCGTTCAGAACATTTCACCACTTTCAGTTATCTTGAAACGGGCAAGGCAGGTAGGTATACCAATACCCAGGTTCTCTGATTTAATATCTCGATAATTTGCGCCGAATCCGAAATTAGTTTTTCAGAGAATTATGTAAGGGTGCATATCGCTGATCAAAGCATTTTTCTTATCAGTGAAATTGCTTCAAAATTTTTTCACGTGGAACAATTTCGACGAATTTCAGGAGCTACGTTGAAATATGCTGACAGTTAATGGAAAAATGCCACGTTTAGATAGTAAACGCGATTTTATAAAGATATCTGTTTTGCGAATTACTAAAATCATTCCTGATTCGCTCCATGAACTTTATTCACAACAACTAAACGTTTTCAAATAAACGGCAAAATCCACGCTCTGTCGGGACTGCTACAGTTCAGTTATTTAGGAGTTGAGCTCATAAAGAGAACAATACACTCTTGATTCATATCTCGTGCCCCACTTAGAAGTTTTTCAGTATTAACCTGCAATATATTTAATACAAAGCAATTTTTCTTGTCAACACAACAGTAGTCAACCATATGGTTGTTCACTGGAATGCAACGCCACATTTTTTAATCATAACCTTATTAATTTCAGAGATATGAAATAAAGGATTCTCATTTGAGAAGTAGGTTTCTGTGGAAACGAAAATTTATTGAAAAACAAAATAGCCGAAAGTTCCGAAAAGTTATTTATTTTTTTTCTTTACATTATAAAGGATTCTAATAACATTTTAAGCGAATGTAATCCAATTTCGAGTTATGGTGAAATTAAGTTACTCATCATAACGCAAATCGCAAATTGATTGGAAATCGATGGAAATTGGATTATTTCACATAAAAATTGGTGGAAACGTTTGGAGATTTCGAGCAATTATATATTCATCACGGGATGAAATCTGGAGGGAATTAGATAATTTTATATAAAAGATACTTCAATTTTATGTTTCGCCAGTTGGAGGAAATTAATCGTGAACTAATTTTGCAGATGGCAATTGGAGAGTCAGAATGGACGGTGTTAGGTAGGGGGGTAAGACAAAGATGTTCATTACTACCTTTTATTTTGAATATGCATGCGAAAGAAACGGTAAGAATCATGGTAAGGGCTGTAGGCTTAAGTGAAAGTCACTGGGGAATTCTTCAAATCGGTTAAATTTGTGAATGGTCAAGCGTTAACTAGCAACCAGCCAAATGTTTACAATCATTACTTATTACATTTCAGAATCAGTGCGATGGATATGGGATAAGAATTGTACATAAACAAAGAAAGGGAATGAGATTTAATGAGAGCTGGGTGACATTGACTAGAGCAGGCAGAAGAGCTCACTATTTGGGAAGTGTTTTGACGATGGAAAGAGTGCTAGGGATATTGAAAGAATAATTAATTTACATGAGGAATAGTTTATAAAAAAGCGCTCCTTGATGACAGGAACCTCAAGAAAAGTTATAAGAAACAGACTAGTAAGAATCTTAACATTGAGGAGAGTTGTATATATTTTTGCAATTGCATAGAATGGATGACTTAGAAATGTGGGTACGAGAAAGAATGAAAAAAATAAAATGGACAACAAGAAGAGCAAGCGATGAAGAATGGTAATGCAAGAGAGACAGAATTTGAGAAATAATCGAAAAAAGGAGGGAGAAATGGATTCAGAAGTTACCGAGGGGAGAATGCTGGGAAAACGTGGGAGAGGCAAGAAAAGAAGATGCATTTTTTTACGGAATTGAATTGAGAGAGGTAGAAAGCATGCAGATCTAAAGAACGAGTTATTTTTATGTGTAGTATGGCGTCCAAGGATATTTTGTTTCATGCTAGACAGGACTTATAGGTTCAGTAGTGTAGTTTAGTGCTATGGTTTATCTAAAAACTAACCTAAAACGGTAGATTTAGAATTAACAATAAATTAAGATTAAATCAGTTGATGATGGCAGAGATGAGAAGTCTATGAGAGAAAGAAAGAAGGTTTTGGAAGAGACAAGAGGTGGGATTCGTAGGCAAGATGAAGATCAACGACACACGATCAAGTGGTAGCATCCACAAGGTCGGAGACATTTCTCGATGGACAGGCAGCCGCAGCGGGAGGTTTTCAAAGGGAGCGGAAGGGAATGGGAAGACTTACGTGACAAGTAGCGGGTGGATGACGGGGAGGAAAATGTATAGAGTTACGGGTGACGGCAGTGAGAGATTCAAATAGCGAAATCGGAATGAAAACTGGATGTCATCCAGGGGCAAAAATGTAAAGGACTTACTGTCTTTTTAATCAAGTGCTTTTACTATCGCACAAGATCATTTGCACTTCGATGAAGAATATTCAAACATATAATGGAAATAATTACCAAGCCTAAGCAACATTTGATGAACCTAAATGCTGGCGATATCAGTGGGGGGGGGACGATCAGTTGAATGTGTTTTAAATATCAGAAAATTCATATCAAGCATCCAAAAAAACTCCCTGTTTTATATCAAATGAACACATATTTAAAACTAATATTGGCGCTAACATGTGTATGTGTGTGCACGTCCATGTGGGTCCTTTCTCTGATGACCGTCTTCATCGTGCTTTTCAGACATTTTGAGTGGATGTTTTTTTTTCCATTTCTTTACCCCTTAAACACACACTCTCATTCATCCCTTACCCTATCTTCCTAGTGCTTACACCCTCTGCCACACACCTTTCAGTTGGATCGCCAGATATTTGTATATATTTAGAATGCGTTATCTCATAAAACAGCAGGTGTCGACCTCTAATGCTCGGATAATAATAATAATAATAGTTATAATATATAACTTTGGAATTCTAAGGAAAAATTTCAAACAAGAAGTATCAGGCTAATAATTTTGTCATAGTTAAATGTGTGTAATTGCCATTTCATATGATGGAAATATGTAAAAAGAAAAGGTTCGTTGAAACTTTGATTTGGAGCGTGGTTTTGCACGGCGCGGAAACATGGTCATTGAAATAGGATGTCAGGCGTATATTGGAAGTGTTGAAATGCGTGAGTGGAGAAGTACGGAAAAGGTGAAGTGGACAGAAAGAAAAACAAAGGAGGACGTGCCATTCAGGGTGAGGGAGGGGAGAGGATTCTTGGGAGAAGTCCAAAGGAGGCAGAAAAAATGGATTCAGAGCATTTTGATTGGAAATGAGATATTGAAGATGGGGACGGAGGGGAGAACGTGGGGTGCGAGGAAGGAGTAGGAATAGAATAGACTCGTTGGACGAATGAGGAGAGGAAAGAAGTATGCGGGATTGAAGAGGATCTTACAGTACTCGATTTCTGGTTGCACTGTTTGTTAGGAGAGGCAAGTAAATGTATTTTTGTACAATTGTTTATGTGTTCATTCAAAACCTAACATATCCGGCAGAATACGAATAATATTATAATAATTATGATGGAAATTGAGCAAATATTTTACTACGATGCTTGTGCTTTATTGTAAAATAAAACACGTTGGAGGCCCACAGGATTCAAAATTGTGATTTTAGTGGTCCGTGAGTTTCAAGCAGTCGTCTCTGAGGAATAGAGATTATCCCTCTAAGCACCGTGCTGGTTAACTTCCGTTTTAACTATTTATTGGGATTTATGCCTATCTAACTAATTCTAACTGACGAGTTACTTCGAAAGTGAAAAAAGCGCAAGTGGCCAAGTACAGGGTTCGTCCGGAAAATAAGTTTATGATGCTCATTGTCTTTTTTGACAAAAGGGGAGTCGTCCACTACGAATTTGTACCTGAACGACAAACTGTAAATGCTGCATTTTACGTCCAAGTGCTCGACAGGCTTCGAAAACGAGTCACCCTCGTCCGGCCAGCGATAAAAAACACCTGGCGGCTGCATCACGTCAATGCGCCGTCTCACACCGCGCTTGTCGTGTCGGACTTCTTGGCCAAGCACGGCGTGGCAACGCTGCCGCACCCGCCCTACAGCCCGGACTTGGCACCACCGGACTTCTTTCTGTTCCCGAAGATAAAGAGGAGTTTGAAAGGAACGCGATACGGGACTTTGGACGCCGTCAAAGAGGCCGTGACGACGTGTCTTCGAGAGGTTCCCGATGATGCCTTCGCGGGAGCGTTCCAGGAATGGGAACGCCGCTGGAACAAGTGTATCGACTCACAAGGGTCCTATTTTGAGGAATATTAGCTTAAGATATGTAAAAGTGTAATACATTTTTTTCCTGAGCTCAGTACATTTATTTTCCGGACGAACCCTGTAATTTGAAACGTGTTTGTAGCATTGCTGATGGAGGGATGAGTGGAGTCTCGTTTATTCATGCATTAAATTCATTTAAACAATAAGAAAAATAGAACGAGCAAAGGGCCCGGATTACTTGTGATGCTTATTGATTAATCATATAAATATTACTAATATGAATACGATTTTATATGATGTTTTAAAGAATCGTGATAGTGCAGTGAGTAGAGCGCGGGGCTGCTGACTTGAGAGCCTGGGCTCGATCCCCTGTGACTTTCATGGGCACCCTCAGCTTCAGTCAAACTGAAAGATTAGTCGGGTACTAGCTCTTTTCGGGAAACACAGGTGACTAAGATAAAGGAGCTGCCTTCCCTTTCACCTTGATCTTTGGGTTTAATACGCCTTTGAGCTTGGTTTGAGATGAAGTCTACCCACATCTGTCAAACCAACCTTCTGGTTGATTAGTGTGCTATGGTTGGTTTGACTATATTGTTTTAGCTAGGATACTAGTAATTTAAGGTGAAGAGATACTTTATGAGATTCGCTTTGCCACAATTTTTCACTCCTTTCGCTAAAAAACGTCTTCAAGAAGAGGAAAGACGGCTACAAGCATTACTTATAGCTTCCAAAAATCACTGAATAGTAAATGATGACGGAAAGAAAAAAACAGCTAAATTAATTCCACTTAATTAACTTAGCTGTTTTTTTTCTTTCCGTGATGAACAAGTTCCACAAAGTCAAGCCTGAAACTACGAAGTTTATAGTAAATAATGAATTAAAGTTTCGCCCAAAGGAAGAGTACGCCCAAAAATTGAACGATCATGTAAACATAGTGTAAGAACACTTTCGAATCATCCTTTTCGAAGGCACCTTAGAGTAGTGAAATTTAATGTTTGAAATAAAAAAATGTATAACTCCCAGCGATTCTCGAGCAATCCTCGGAATATTCTTTCAACATAATAAGCTCTCCGTAGATATGGAAAAGGAGAAAACACTAATACAAAAGATGAAGAAACGACGCAGTGGAAAACTTCATTTTATGGGAAACATGATTACCTGTCATCGGCGGAAAAAGCAATTGGCAGATGGAAAGCAGAATATCGTAAGGGCATGAAGATTTCCTCCAGAAGGAACACGTGCCGTCAAAAAATATCGCGGGTCCTCATATTTGCATTCTACGGCCGTGGAACGTGGGTGGCACCAAATAAAGAAGGTTAAAAGCAATGAAGGATTTTGCTTACAGAGAGGTGAGGTAGATTAGACGGTTAGATCGAATGACTAAAAAAGAAACCTATTTCGAAGAGTTAATTAAGAAAAAAGTCATTTTTAAGTCACCGAAAGGATGAAGGGAAAAACGAATCAATTAAAATTCCGAGAAACAAAATTTAAACTCACGCGACCACGCAAAATATCGCAGGAAAACAGCCCGCCCTTTTATAGCCTCGTTTAAGTTAAATATTTGAGGATGGTATCGTTGTTACTTCGTGAAATCGATCACAAGTAGCCTTGTACTGTGTATTGAAATATGAATTAAGGGTGTAAGTGATAGGTAACAAAACAATTCCACAATTAGTATCCTTCCAGTATATTAATGTATATATTTATGGATTTATATAAATATATATTTTTCTTTTGCTTTACTTTTCGATGTTAAAATTTGTGCCTGTCTATATGTATTGATGTGTATACATGCATGTATTTTATAAATTTTATACCTTATATAATATGTATATCACAATGGGTTAAATGGAAGAAGGGACCATTAGGTCTCAATTTCGCCCAAATAAAATCCTTTATCTATCTATCTATCCTGTCTTCGAGGGTGGTATATTTATAATTTTATATGAATTGCACAAAATATTAATTAATACCAATCACCTATAACATCACTCTGTAAAACACCTGGCCACACTGAATGGGTAAAAATGGATTTTAATGGGAAACTTTACTCCCTGATAATACGTAGGCTGCAAAGCAGTTTGCTACCGCAATGATCCGGAAAATGCATTGATATTTTGTCGCCATTCAGTAATGTTTGATATTGTAGTCCTATACCATTGATATTTACATTTTCTTTCGGCGATCATTATTAGAATTAAACAAAAATGTGTCAAATACTTCATTTTTCTTTCATAAATCACCCCACCGATGAGTTCTGGGTCCGAATATTACGCATACGCGAAAAGTAAAAACTGGAAGCGGACCGATTTCTTCATTCCAAAAGGACAAGTGTGGTTTCCAGGGGCCAAAAACTCGCAGATAAGACCACAGTACCCCTTCGTTGCTGTTTACTTTCTCGTTTTGATGGCAAGGTTGAAGGAGAGGGAATCGAAACGATCCCCATCGTTAGGTAGATTTTGCCGCGCACAGGACTTGAAACTTGCCGTTATTAGGACGGTGGCGGGGATTTAGAATCTTGGGGAAATGGAGGCGTGTGCTGAGTGGGTCGGAGAGATGGGATCCAGGATAGGGTGATGGGGAAAGGAGGCGCGGGGGTCGTGGAGATAAGGGCGGATGTGGAAAGGGCGCAAAGGGACAAGGAGAGGAGGGAAATGGGTGACTAGGGGGAGGTGGATGAAGGAAGACATTCTCTGCGTAGGAGGAGGCATACGACGGAGCGAGATTGAGGATACAGAGAGGGAGTCTATTCTTAGACATAAAAAAACTGACGGAATGAGGTAAGTAAAGAGATAAGACTCGATAATTCTCGGTGAATTTCCCTTCGTGAACTAGTTATACCAACCAATTTCAAGAAAAGAGCAACAGACAAAAACATACAACCGAATGGCTTAACCCTCATAGGAAGCACTTAGCCATACATCTTTATAATTTTTGCTAACTTGTATTTACCCCTTATGCAATACTTGTAATATACGTACCATATATTGAACTCAAAGTGTAAGGAAATATGCATTAAAACATTCATGTCATATTGTCATTTTTTAAAACGCCATACAACTACAATAATCAACCCGTAGATTGATCGAATCTGATGGATGAGAGTAGGTTTCACCTCGTGCTAAGCCCTACGGCGTGTCAAATTCACGCATCAAAGCAGGGACGGCGATCGGAGAGAACCTTTGCCGCATGCCCTTCCCCAGGAATATCTGCTAACGGAGAAACAACACAATTTGAGTGAAGCTGCTAATATGGAGAAGAGCCAACCGGATTTGAACCCTTGGGTCAGTAGCCCAAAGCCAATCCCACCAGGCTACCAATTTACCAGAATTAACGAACATGAAATTGGTGTCGAGACTAGCGTCATGAATTTCGATGACGACGAACGGGGTTGCATGCCTGCAGGCGAAGAGATATCATGGTGACTTTGAGCTCCTATATTAGTTCATTTTGAGGAACACTCTTGTGTAGCATGCATGGAAAATTGGTTTTCAACCATGCCTTATTGATTTCTAGAGCTCGGAAAACTGATTCAGTGCCTAACCCTTATGCCAGTGTTCTATCCACCTCTTCTTCTTCCCTTTGACACCCCCCTGGACCTTCATATTTTCCAATCTGTAGTGCACCCAATAACGTCAGTAGTTGAAACAATTGAAGGAATACTATATGTATATTATAGCAGGAATAATATATAAATATTGAAACAATTAATGTTTTATATCTCCATATGAATACAAAGGAAAGCATTATTAAGCATTTCATAAAGTGGATTAAGGATACATATAAAGTTAGTGGGTGATAGGCTTTGATAAAAGGAATAACTTTGTGTACGCGGGGGGGAGGAAGGAAATTATGAATAAATGAAGATATTTATTTATTATTATTTAGTACCCTCCAAGCCACCTTTAGGGTATGTGGCAGGGGGTGAGTACACGCCAGACTAATTTGGACCCGAATATTTTTGGCCCTACCGCGGTCGGATAATTTTATTCTGATCTCTTATCGTTCGAGGAAAAAATGCCTTATGGCATCTTAAATCTATCTGTTCTACACTTAACCTCTCAAATTTGATTAACATAATCTCGCCTAATGTAGTATGATGGGGACATTGATACATTTTAAACATCATTGCCAAAGAGACATCCTTCCAATTTATCCAAGAGATTTAATCTGTAATTTAACCTTCGCTCTTTGAGTGAATCTCTGCCTAGCTCCTCTAATATTTTGGTGTAGTAGTTTTTATGGCCGGCGACCGACAGCTAAGGTCATTTGCACAATTAGAGATGGACAGGAAGGGATGAAGAGTGGAGAGAAACCCGGCGTCGGCATTAGCCTACCCTTGTCGAAAGACGCCAAGGGGTCCGCAGCTTAACGTCCCATCCGACGGACGGCGTACTCGCTTTAAGTTCTCTCCATAAAGCATCTCAAGTAGGGATCAGGATACCACTGAAAAATATTTGTTGTCTCCAGGATTTGAACCTTTACGTTAGCTACCGCACCATTCCGATCCCCATATTTTGGATACGCTACTAAGTTCATCATCACGTTTTACAAATCTAGCTCCTCTACGCTGCCAGCGGTTAAAATCGGCAATCATTCCAACTTCGTGAGGACCCCATAAATATTTAGATACACCCAATTTAGGGCAAATAAACAGCAAGTTCTCGTGATACAAAGAAGGAAAGACCGTACGAAGCATACTTTTAAATAGGTATAACACTATGATTTATCTATTTCTATGAGTAGTCGTTGGTTAGGTAATGTTATTGATAGACAAAGAAGAACTGCTAGTTATACGCCCCACCTATCACGATAACATAAATCCCTAACATTCCACGTGATGCCATTAGAAGTATTCTAAGCTATTCATCAAATCTATATATTTTCTGCCTCTCTTCGTGCAACACGTCTATTCCTCTCTTACTTCTGCCTTGCTTCAAATGATTGACTCGAATGATTTTTATACTCTGGAATTATTTTATTGTATAGGGTACAAAGTTTCGATAGAGGAAAGTTAAAAGAAAACTTAAAATAGGATTGATTAAAATTGGCAATTTTCCACAAAAAATAAATTTTATTAATACGACCGGTTTCAATGTAACTACATCATCTTCTGGTGTTATTTCTGGTAATAATAATTAATAAAATTTATTTTTGTGGAAAATTGCCAATTTTAATTAATCATGATATTCCACCATACCGAAAGGAAAACAAATGAGGAAGTACGTAGAGATGGTGGGTGAGGAGAGGGGTTTGTTGAGAGAAATCCTATGGAGGCAGGAAAAATGGATGAAAGGCGTATTGAGCGGTAGTGGAATGCTGAAGAAGGTAATAGAGGGGAGAATATTGGGCAAGCGAGGTAAGGGAAGAAACAGGATAGGGATGTTGGACGGGATGAAGGGAGGAAATAAGTACACAGAGATGAAGAGGGACCTGATATAGATTAGTTTGCTAGGTGGGGAGTCGCAAAATATTTATTTGATAGTTGTGTCCATCCAAAAACCTACCTTAACCGGTAGATTACCTAATAATAATTCCACCATATCACGCCTGAAATGTCTCTTTTTATACTTAAAATAGGAGGCCAAGACCTAGAGCAGGAGGAGCACTTTACATACATTGGCAATGTTTTGGACCAAGATGGTCAAAGTAATAGGGGTTTGTAAAGAAGAATTACGTTGGGTAAATAAACTTTCAAAAAGAAGAGGGAATTGAGGAGAGGAATGATAAGTCAGAATGTTAAGAAACAGATCGTCAACACTTTGATTGTGCGTGGTTATGTACGGCACGGAAACACGGTTATTGAAGCAAGATGATGGTGGAGGCTTTTGAAATCTGGGCGTGGAGAAGGATGGAAAAGGTGCAATGTATTGAAAGGAAAACAATGGAAAAAAATGCTAGGTATGGTGAAGAAGAAGGTAGGGGAAATGGGGAGAAATCCTAAGATTGCAGGATAGGTCGATACAGAGCATTTAAATTGGGGAATGCTGAAGACTGTGATAGAGGGCAGAACATTAGGCAAGCGAGGTAGGGGTAGGATAAAGTGAGTTATGCTGGACGGAACGAAGAGAGGTAAAGTACATGTGGAATTATAGAAGGGTGAGGATCGGGAAGGTGCGATGGCCAATCTACTAGCTTCCCATCCTGAAGCCACGGGTTCGAATTAGTGGCAGCATTTTCCAGGGCTATCCCGATCTCTACTTGCGGTGCTATGTGGACAGCGTTTCAAGTGCACCGTCCGTCCGGGAAACTAACTTATGGACCCCTGGGCGCCTTACGTTAAGAGAAGGCAAATGCCGGGTTACCCTTCAATCTTCCTTCATCCCCTGAAAATCCTAACCCTAAAAAATAAGCCACCTATTCCTAATTCATCAACTAATATTAGCTGCCGTTCATGATAGCTAATAATTAGCCTGAATAAGGGTATATAGCAGTGTGGAATGTCATTTTGTGTCTTGTTTTCCGAAGCTGAGAAAAGTAGCAACAATCAATTTGTGTTAATTCAAAACCTACCTCAAATGGTAAACTGCTAATATTTATAATAATTGCCTTGATTCAGCCACATAGACCACTCAGCCAGTTAGCTTCCTGGATGTTCTCAGATCTGATTAATGAAATGACGAAATGGGAGCTATGGATATCGCTTCAAGAATAATGTGACGAAAGCAGGCAATGGTGGATCAATAGGAAGTAACTGTTGGACAGTGTGTTGCATGACAGGAAATGAGGAAATGCACCGCAATAATACATTAATCGTACGCAATGTGAAATAAATACTAAATTAATTGAAATGTGAAAATTAATAGTACACAATGAGTAATATTACCACCAACTGAGTACTAAATATTTTATAAACAACCATTCTGTTACATGGCTGATAAAGAAAGTCTGTACTGATTCCATTCTAGTTCTTAAAACGTAAAATCTCCGACCCGTTTAATGGAACACTTGGAATGGCACGTTCCAGAGAGTGGAGGAGGGAGAGAAGACGGGAGAGGGAACCAGAGGAGGGAGGGAAGTGGCTGACTGAGGGAGAGAGGGAAGAATTTAAAACTGCAACAAGATGGAAACTTGTCGAAAAGGAAACGCTTCATTCTGATGTGACGTGGGAGCCTTTTACCCTTATCACTCACTTTCCCAGCCCTTCGCCACTCGGGACCAGCCGAGTTCTCATGAAGTGACATTAATTCCCACTATATTTTCTTTTCTAAGTCAGCAGCTGCTTGAATGGGTGGAGGGATTAACACCATTCCGGGGTAGAATACGACCATGCAAATACAGGTATGACATATGGCATGTGATGGTATGGCATTCTGTTGTCAATAGCCTGAAGGATGCTTTTGAAAGAAATGGGGTTAATATGGGACAATACAACCGATAATATATTTGCAGTTCGAAAAAAGAAGCCAAAGGAAATGACGAGAGTGTTGCTTTAATTTTGCATGCCCCGAATTTGTCAATGCAAATGCAGAGACTTTTCCATGGCTGACCCGCGTGTTTTGCGAGCCTACCCTTCTCCCTAGACTACCCACCCTCGGGAGGGAAGTATTTAAAGAAAAAAACAGCGGACACAATGGTTTCTGAAGGTAATTCCCGGCGCTTCGACGTGCGTTGCGGTGAAACATCGGCACGGACAATCTGTCCGCGCTGTATTGCGTCCTCATTGCTCAGGGTGACCGCTGCTCTTGACAAAGCGTCCCTATCTGCCCTGCCCTATCCGGTAGGGAGACGTTTACGCGGCGATTACTTCCGAGGAGGAGGTATTCGGAAGGAGGAGAAGAGGAAAGATATTTCGCGAAGGCGGAAGTGGTCTCCAAGTCTCGAGGCGCTGCCTCGGCGACTCGCGTTCACTGACACTGAGGATGACGACCCGGCCGGACGACTATTCTCCGCCGCCCTCCGCGGGACCCTCTGGGTACCGGAACTCCGAGGGCCACGTGGGCTACCCGGGGAACACACAATTTTCCTCCTTCTTCATCGACGACATCCTCGGGCAGGAGGGCCGCGTTGGGAAGAGACCCTTCAGTGGGTCCCCAGCCAGGCCCTCCAGGCCTCTGCCCGTCTATACCTCCGCGACCCCGTCCCCGATCCCCTCGCCGCCCTCTTCACCCGTCGACCCCACCGGGGGCTGGCCGGCGTCTTGCCTGCCGTCGGTCGTCACACCGGACGCTCTCGCCCTCGACGGTGGGGGGGTCCTAGCGGACTTCCGACTCTTGCCGCCGCCTTTCGCCCTCTTTCACCAGAACGTGATGGCTTCCGGGCCCTCGTGCCCCCTTCGGGACTGTCGTCACGGCCACCATCCCCATCAGCAGCAGTCACAGAATCATCACCAACAACAGCACCATCACCAGGGCCTACAAGTGAGCCAGCATCGCATGAGGGAGCCTCAAGGCGGGGCGTTTGCTCACTTCCCGTCACCGGGTGGCACCAAGTCGTTCTTGGAAGCTTGGAGCGACCCGTCCTCGAAGGGTATGATGTTCTTGATGATTAATCAAATGTAGTTTACATATTCAAGCTAGGTCTTTGGACTGTCATAATCAACTACCTTATACTATGCATGTCTTGAATGTACTCTTGTTTCTGATACATTATGTACTTAATTTCTTCGCTCAGGTGTATCGTCTACCTGCCTTCTAGCCATTTAAAAAGCCGATCCCCTTTTCTGCTCTGTAACACTTACACGTACGTATAGCTATCCCTTCTTTTTCGGCCTTCAACACTCCACTATCTCCCATTGCTTCTCTAGCCCACGTTTCTCCTTGCTTCGGTTTAAAAAGTGACAATGTAAATGGCAAAAAAATGAGTCATGAATCAAGCTGGAAACTACATGCTCACCAGCACACTGTTTTTATGAACATCATTATTGTTCATAGTCTACTAAATATGGGCACAGGGTTTCTCAAGGTTAAATATTATTACATGATACCTCTACATTTTTTCGCAAATATAATGCAAAACTCTTATCCTGCGTAATGTAAACAAGTATTGTGACGCAGTGAACTGCGTCACAATTTTCTGCATGAGCCAACTGGAAGAAATGTAAAAATGAAATGAAGAAATGAAAAAAAGAAATGGGAGTGCTTTTTCATCTGAAGGAAATAGACCTCAGTTTTTGTTGACCTAGAATATTTCAAATTCCTATTAAATCATATTCCGTTGGAGGAATCAAGTGCGCAAAGAGTATTTGAGTCACTTATTGAAAATCATACATTTTATCGATAATACCCAAGACTATCTCTTTGTAGACTACTTTCTTCCTTTCGAGTGCAAATAACATTATATCTCGATGTGAATTCAAGTTTTTATAAAAATACATAGCGTAGTGACTCACCCCCATGTTTGTTCCTTTGAATACTTTGATTACTACCAAAGATAGAAAATGATGTTGACTCATGCAATTAATGCCGTTATGATAAATGCACGTTTTTGTCATAATGAAAAGGTGGCGGGTTCCTTTAAAACAAGAGTGAAATCTCTAAGAGTCTTTTATTTTTATAAGAAACGCACAAAAACAAAATGACGAATAAGAATTTTTATATTGAATAATTTTTAAAGTTCATTAAGTCACCGATATCAAAATGTTGCTGCATGAGAGTGTTTAATGATGAAGGAATGTATTTCAGTTTCAATTAATCACCTGACGTCATCGGTATTTACGCCACGAATTTTCAATTTTAATGTGCCTCTTTTTCACTGATGAACAACTGGTAGGAAAGACATAATTTCCCATTGAGTACTTATCCATGTAAAGTTTGCAGGAGTTTGTTTTCTAAACGAGGGATCATAACAACCAAAAGTCGTCAAAATTCATAGCACCCATTCAAGATATTCTATCTATTTTAAGACAGATTTAGAAGCGTCCCGAACGACTATATAATGCTAAGTACAAGTTACAATGCAACAATTTCAGAGTGTAAAAATGACTCGCCTTGACCGGGATTTAAGAGGACGCCCCGGTAGCTTAACTGGCAAAAGCTTTAGTGAAAGATTTTTACACTCTGAAATTGTTGCGTTGTAATGCTACACGTAGCGGATGACTCCGTTAAAAGTTATTGTTGCGGAATTTCCCGCAATTTCTTGAAATTTGTCTAAGTACAAGTATTGCGAGAAGTTCTTCCTTCATTTCTTACATTATTTTTATTAATTTTTCCCAAATTTCACGATAAAGAGTTGATAATTATTTGTAATTGCTATTACGTATTATTTAATGAGAACCCTTGTTGAGTCTAGCTCGATAATAAACGTGTCACCAAGAAACAGCGTGCGAATGACACGAAATGCCTGATGCGTTTCATCTTGAGTCGTACGGAAAAACACCGCCATTATTTTTCATTTCTTCAACTCCATTCAACAGCTTTCAAAGGGGTCGTAATTCATTAAAAATTGCGCCAATTTGGAACTGCATAATTTCCCAACTGAATGAGCAAACTATTTTATTTTCGTTAAGTTAGATTGGTGTATTTTATTTTCTCGGGGGCTACTGCAGTTTTCAATTTTCGTCAATTGGTTTTTAATGAAGTTACTCAGGAACAGAAATATCTTGTTCCATACTGTTCAAAGAGAAGCAGACGTTATTGACTCAGAGAAATGTAGCCGATTGTAATTTACAGCCACATTAGTCACTAGTCTGAGCACAATTGAATCGCTCTTCACTCCCTCGCCAAATTTTCTAAGTGACTGCATCTGGTCCACTCTATAGAGGAAACTGGAAATAGCCGCACAAAAATCTTCCCAAATTCAATACTTCGTCTTTGTGATTACGGATTTCGCAACTGTACGATTTACCTGTAAAAATGGTGCACCGATATTTTTCAAACTCTATTTCTCAACAAGCGATCGTCTTCACTAAAGAGATACCGAATTAAAAACAATGCAGAGTTTAAAGGCTTTCTCTCTTTCATCACACGCAAGCGTAAATTGATAGACGAGCCCATTGACAACCATACCCAAATAATTCATCTCATTTTTGGTGAAGTTTTCTCGGGTCGTCAATCGGGTCAGGGGTTCCATGATGACCGACGTTTCGATGCTCGACTCGTGCATCGTCCTCAGGGATGATGGGTCCTCATCCCTGAGGGCGATGCACGAGTCAAGCATCGAAACGTCGGTCATCATGGAACCCCTGACCCGATTGAAGACCCGAGAAAACTTCACCAAGCTCATACGCCGGGAAAGCACCAGATCTTAATTCATCTCATTCCTGTGTACTCTTGTCGTAGTGACGGTCCAAGGGCAATTCGTCGTAACTGAAGGGAAGGGGCTTTGGTGAATGGGACAAACTGCAAGCACAGTTATCCCCGTGTTGTCACTCATCACCCTCCATACCATTCTCTCATACAAATGATTGAATGGGACACATTCCTTCAAATCCCTTCTAGTAGAGCTAGATTCAAGGCATGCTTGGTTACTGTTTTTAATGAATTAATGTCAATAGTATTTATTGTATTATTGCTAATGAGCAGTAACGATTACAATTTAGGATAGCACAAAGCTGATGAATATAATAATTCAAAACATAAACAGCAGGTAACGTTCAAGAGAATTTATTCTCCCGTAAATTAAACGGGAATATAAACGCGCATGTACAATGATAAATAACTCACGAAATCAATCATATCAATAGTTTAATTCAGTTTATGCATTGCTTTATTAAAGGTTTTCGACGAATAATTGAAAACCCCATAGGTACGTACCTGTATATTTCACGGTTACAAAGAATGGTTTAAGGAGATGTACGCTTTTTTTGAGAGCGAATTATTTTTTCACCATTCTATAGTTATAACCATTCGGAGATTGACTCCAATGAGAGCAGAAGAAAAAATATTAGACCCATTTCTTACGAAGATTACAGAGCGTATTCTGAAGTTAGCTAATGACGAGGGCTTGGTTGATCATTAACTTCCCCCTTCTCAACATCTAGTTCTGCATGACCTAATTGGGTATGGTGGAGGTCTATCATATGAATAGTTGTGGTTCATTTTTATTCCCTTCCTTTTTGTATAATATAACACTTGTTTTAAACAAATTTTCCTCTAGTATGTATATAAATTTTCATGTTTTTCCCTTACGCGTCTCACCTAATGCTTGCAGCCCCTGCCATACACATTTTTGGTGGGTCGTGGGGTATTTATTGTAGATATAAATGCCAAAGAACATATAAAATAGGAGAGGACTAATCTTTTCTTCGAAATACAAGGTCTGTTCAAAAAGTAGTATGACTTATGCTACTTTTTCCCGGGTAGACGAACAGGAATTTTCTCAGGAATGGTTAGAGGCTAGTGGTAGTTGGCTCCCAACCTTAGGGGAGTGCGGATGGTTCGTTTGCGAAACCTCGATAACGTAACCTCGTTACGCTCCATCATGAACCGGTAATTGCAACAGCGCTACGTCATCAAATTTGGTCTGAAACTGGGTAAAACTGGAAAAGAGATTCATGTAATGCTCAAGACGGCTTACGGTGATAACGCCATGAGTAGATTCGGTATTTTTGAGTGGCACAAGTTGTTTCGGGAGTTTAGAGAAGACGTTGAAGACGCCGAACGTTCAGGACGCCCTTCGAACTCAAAAAGTGACGAAAATCTTGCAAAAGTGTAGGCTTCGTTGGACAGGTATCGCAGATTAAGTGTTTGCATGGCTTTTGATGAATTTGGCATCCCTAAAACTGATGTACATCGACTTGTGACCGAAAGGGGCATGGGAAAGGTGTGTACGAAGTTGGTGCCGCGAGTGCATTCGGATGAACGAAAATAACTCGCCAGCGGATCTACTAAGAGCTCATTGACCATGTGAGTGAGGATCGAAATTTTTCAGACAATGTCGTTACTAACTTTTTCCTCCTCCCCCACCTCAAATCCAAGCTGAAAGGACTTCACCACGGCTCGGTGGAATCGTTATAATAAGTAGTGACTAGGGAGCGTAGCAGCATCCCGGGTGCCGCCTTCCAGAAGGCGCACGAGGCAGGGGTGTGTGGGAGCACAAGGGTGCTACTTCGAAGACTTCTGAGTGAATGTATCAATTCTGGCAATTAATTTCTTTAATCGAATAAGTCCTACTACTTTTGGGAAAAACCTTATATGCGACTAAGAATTCCTCAAAAATATACACGTAATAATGGGAGGAATTGTGGCAAAGTACTTTATTAATATTTTTTAAGAGCATTTCGTTCTTATTTACCGAATCCACAACAAGAAATTTCAATGCAGCAGCGGATGGAAGAGAATTCAGGCCTTTCTCTTCAGGGAGTCGTCTCGTAAAATATTCTCTCTAATTCAAATGCGAATCATTTCATTTTCCTCGATTGCTGGAAAATTTAATTTCTGAACTAATATGTGTTCTGCTACTCTTATCGAGCGGCGAGACGGAAAAATAATGACCTCACTAAATATAAAAAAGGCATGTGGTAGATAGTAAAAATTAGTGCTCCAGCCCCAAATAAAAGGTTTGGTCTAACACTTTCCTTTGTGATAACCGTTAATGTGGCATGAATTTATTAGGTTAGTCAAGCACCTGAAGTTCTAATTAAAAAAAATGCCTATCACGCTCCATATCAAATGTTTCACACCTCTTCTTTACATTCATCCTTACATCTATATGTACATAAATACCCTGCGAGCCACCAAAAAAGGTGTGTGGCAGGGGGTGTAGCCTATCCTTAACGTCCATGTAATCATTTCCCTCTATAAAAAATCCTAATTGATTACGAAGGTGCTTTTTCTAAGGTCCTAACTACTTTGATCATATTGATTCAAAACATTACAATAGGTAAACTGTTACACCTGCTCTAGTTATACCTCCCAATGTTAGAGTTTAAAGTAGTTTTTCTCTTTCTTGCAAACCTCATATCCAATGTTTCGTTAATTAGGAACACATATAGATGAGCATAGACATGTATGGGCCCTTAAATATATTAACAATTATGTGATTTTCACACACAGCAGAGATAATGAATGAAGATGTCCGAGAAACTGATGAAGATGTCAAAATAGTCTTGGGGCTCCAAAATTGCACTTAAAAACTATACCGAATCATCCTAGGTAGACTGATAGTTAAACACTTTACGGTTTTGTGGAATATTAATTTTTAGGATAGCATGGATAGACTCATATTAATGAGTCGTTTAAAGTTAACAAGGCAGAGGAAGTGACAAGAAATCAGCGTGAAAGCTTTGATTATCAGTGGAAGTTATCCGGCCTGGCTGAAACACTCATGGCATTTCCATACGATTCTTCGAAATAAAAATAGATGAGAGCTAATGAGAACTAATGAGTGAGACATGGGTATTTTTTTATAATGTAGGCTATCTGCTAGTTTGTTACAAAAATGCCAAATCCCTCTGTTTCCGCAATTTTGCATATCCGTAGGCTTCAATTATGTTCAATTAGCAGTTTTCTTAAAGTGACAATGTGGAATTTGTAGAGATTAATTACGCGAGATACCACGTAGGGAGAAAAAAATAGGTACTCTTTTCCGTTGACCCAGAACGACACGGGTTCTCAAGAATTTATATGAACGCAATCGTTTTCCAAAGATAAAATAATTGGCACGGATTTTCTATAAATTTATTTACAATGAAAAGTTTAAACAATAGAGGCTAGGGTGACAATGAACATCGAGCATTAAAAAATCCCAATTTTAACGCGTCTCGCACGAATTTTTAAATATTACTTATTAATAGCTAAGGAATTGACTATGTAAACAGTGGAGTTCATCGTGGGAATGTGAAAGCGTCATTCCCTTACTCTAATTCAATGGTGCCCAGATTATTGTTATATTCCCCACTAATGTTCTATAACCTTCAATATCCGAGTTTACCATAGGCTTTCAATTTCTATAATACCTCATATACCTCTAGAATACCTTATATAAGGTAATCTACCGGTTAAGGTAGGTTTTTGGATGGGCACAACTACCAAATAAATATTTTGTGACTCCTAACAAAACATAATCCAGCAACCGACCCTACATCAGGTCTTTCTTCATCTCTGTGTACTTCCTCCTTTCATCCCGTCCAACATCCCTTTCCTGTTCCTACCTTTTCCTTATTTGTCTAACACTCTCCCCTCTATAACCGTCTTCAACATCCAACTGTCGCTCAGTACGCCTTTCATCCATTTTTACTGCCTCCATAGGATTGTGTGAATATGATAGGTATGGTGGGTATCCTCCTGCTTAAGTGACCAAGTTTCCGCTCCATATCAGAGTTTTAACGAGTCTTGTCTTAACATCCCTACTCAACGTCCCCGTCATCAACTCCCTCCTCCTTGAGAAAGCCTCCTTGCCTAGCGCAATTCTTCTCCTTACGTCCCTACTACTTTGACTGTGTTGGTCCAAAACACTTCCGAGATATGTAAACTGTTCTACCTGCTCCATTTTTTCCCCTCCTATTTTAATATTTAGCTTAGCCTTTTTCTTTCTGGAAAATCGCATAACCTTTGTTTTATTAATATTGTTTCTCATCCCATATCTATTGCACTGAATTTCCAATTCACTCAGCAATGCTTGCAACCCCTTGGCTGACTGAGCAACTAATGCTTGGTCATCAACAAACCTAACCGATTTAAACGCCTAATATAAAATGATATTTTCATTACTAAGATTAGTTCACTGGTAAATCTAGTGACTGAAAAATATATGAATAAGCACGTATACGCTGCAAATTCCGTCTAAAACTACCCTAAATACTCTAACGTTCTGCATTGCAATAAAAATTTTTCAAATTAATATAATTCAAGCTTCCATCCATTCCGTTCGATTTTGTTCATAGTTTAACAACTTGAATTTTATGAATTCAATTTTTGACCAAGAGCATTTTTATTTTTGCCCCCATATCCATTAAGTAAAGAGCTGCAAAATTGATAAAAGGACGGTCGGTGTTTTAAGTGGGAAATAATATTTCTCACACTTGAATCATATTTTCTTGAAGCCTGGCATCGCGCTAACCTTGATTCGTGCTATTAGATTTTCATTTCTTTTAAATCAGCAGAAGCACTTCCTCTAAAGTAATGGCGATGACGAGATTAATTTCTTGAAAAAAAAAGATTCGGCTTGGTTTTAATTATAAGAAGGAAGTTCAGCTCGATTAAGACCGGACACGGCAACTGGCAGGCAGCTCAATGAGCGAAGGGATCGTAATCACGTTTATTAAATTACCAGAGGAGTTCCTGGATGATAATGATTATTTTGAAGAAATCATTGAGCAGCTCAAACTTAAAACTTCTCCAATACACTTATCATTTTAAATCCAGGAGGCTGGTGAAATCAGACCAATGGAAATGCAGCCTCACTTCGACTTTTAAAAGCAGTAATTGAACTTAATTTTCGGTCAGACTGGCAAATTAAACTCGTATTATATTTTACTGTGCCATTACCTTTCGTAAGCTACAAATGAAATGCTTTTGTTGCGGGTACATGGTAATCGGTAATGATCATTCACACAAATCTGCGCGTTAGAAAATTATTCAATCATACGAAGAAGTTTTTCTTCGAGAGCGACGGAATTAGAAAATAAACTACTGAAAGTGACTAATAAACAGTGCTCTATTTTATGGGGCTGGTAGAATTCGGACTAGCACAAGTTAGTCCCACCCTCCAAGTGGTGGAAGACAATATTTTAAATTTCTGATAAAGTTTAAATGCAAATTTAATTCTAAATCTTTAAAATCTAAAAATTTAAATCTAAATCTTAAAATTTAAATTTAAAAATACAAAATCGCTGGGACCGATGGCGGCGGGGTAACGTCCTCGTCTGCCAATCAAGAGGTCACGGGTTCGAATCCCGCCTAGGTGGTGGTTTTTCCTCCACCTAGGACTTGGGTATATGTAATTTTCAAATTGTTATATCAATGTTCAAAGTCCGATGTAAAGGTCCAAGTGCTGTTTTCGGACTTACGAAAAATAAATAGCATTTGCGTAGCTTTGAAAAGGTTATTTACAATTCATTCGTATATTAAACGATTTTAATACTATTGAATGGTCGTAAATTTTATGATTAAAAAAAATAAAGAATTGGAGAAAATATTGAGAGGTGATGGGATACTAAACGCCTAATTTTTATATTAAAAATAATGATTTTGGGTAACTGAGGAAAAATAAGGACGAGGATAAGCAGAGTAGGCTTTCTGGTTGGCATGAAGACTGGTATAAGGTATAAAAGACTGAAGAAGAAAGTAATAAACCAGAGTTAGAATTGGGAGAAGTCTACACGATGCGTAACAACTGTCAGGGACCGTCCAAAGCCTAAATTTATAATTGATGATGTCGCTCCAACTGATTTCTAGAAAAATAATATTTGTTTACACTTTCTCTGATAGCGAATACTGTGCTTTCTTAAGTAACGAGTATTGGGCATCCATAACCAAGGCGGTAGGCTGACTGTCAGAATTCAGCGGAAGTAATGATCATAAATAGACGAGAACAAGTTCTACGACTGGTAGCTGAGGAGAGAGAAAATAGAGTTGCCGTGAAAAACCTCGTTAAGGAAATTCATGAGAAGTCACCCTTACGGGCATGCTACTAAACGGCCTGCTGAAAAGATAACGGATGGAAACTTCCACCTAGAACATAGGAAATAGAAAGATAATCCTCATTTAATTACGGACATTATTAAGGGAGCGAATCACAATCTCTTTTTAACTTCGTCAAGATTACTGCGGGTTAGTTGGGCTGGGATGAACGGAAGGGCACACTTGCTCGTGCCAGCTGCGCTTGCCACTCGCGGAACGACCGGACCGTCTCGCGGAGACTAAATCCGTCCGCGGACTTTTCTAATGTCCCCTCGTTTCCTGCCACTAACTCGATTTGAAATACGGTCGTTGTCGACGCCACCGTGGACAACTTTTCGTCTGTGCTGAGAAACGGGATTCATCGGTCCTTTCAGCGTATTTGTCTTGGCTAATTTGACTGGACGTCGCATCCCATTGCTCGCGAAGTCGGCAAATGAGTAACGGAAGAGGTGATGGAACGGCTGTAACGAAAGATTACCGGAGTTTTATTTTGTTTCATTGTTCACCTTCTACTCGACTTATTTTTTTTGATTCTTCTCTTCATTCCCACGTTTCAAAAACCACTATTCTACCACCTCCTCATGCCTCCGGGGCAAGATTTTGGAATCTGCCCTCCGTATTAAAGTCTATCGTAATTTTGCCTTTCAGTTTTTACATAGCGTAACGGTCATCAGCACCCAGTCTTTGGCAAATTCTTTTTTCACAAACGCAATTTTTTCCCTTCAGTGTGGAAAACAGCTATTTCGCTCACTGCCCTTCCAAAAATATATATTAATACGTGCATAAGATGTTCTATCTGCTTAAAAATATTTTAACCCTTTTTAAAGTTAAACGTAAACTCCCTTTTTATTGAGAAAATCAAAAATAGAATGACATTAGGTTAGGCATAGCGGATTAGGCGGCTATTAATTTGTGTGAGAGTGTGTCCAATAGTTCGCGTACTTAGTGCAATAGATATTCGCTTAATAATAGATATTATATAAATATTTTCGACGCATATAAAACCTAATCAATAAATGATGTAAAGGAGAATGGAGGGAATCGCTAGGTGAAAATGATAAGGTAAATGGAGTTGACATTGAGATGTGGTAGGTGTTGACAAAAAGCGAGAAATGCTGCCACAGAAAATTTAACAGACCTTTCTGCTAATATGTGCACTGATATGCTAGGAATTAGTCGAAAACGTGATTCATTTGTGAGATCCTTGAAATTCACAGTGGGAGAGGTGCGCCGATAACATTTACGTACTATTTAGTATTTTACAGCTTTAACTATAAAGTATTTAAGAAAGGAAATTATGAGGCCTAGGCTCTAATCTCGGTGTGAATGAAATTTTTTTTTCACCCTGGAATTTCTCGAGTTAGTCAATGGGATAACAAAGGACGTAATTCAGTCGAGAGAGTTAGATATGTAGGAAGAGGCCGTAACAGCCTTTAAAGACAGTTACTACCTTGAACAAAAAGTTCCCGGAATAACCACCGTGTGGCGCTCCCATCGTTCCGATTTGAGTTCTGTTTTTTTTTGTTAAATTGGTACATCTGTTGTTGATATTCCCTTTAAATCTTAGTGTTATAACTTGACATTTGCAAAAGTTACGTAGCCAAGAGTACATCTATCTCTGTGTGTGTTGGCGATTTTTTACAATTGCAGAAATGGATTTAAATTTGCAACAACGAACTTGTATTAAATTTTGCGTAAAAAACGGATTTAGTGGCGCACGGACGTTGGAAATGTTGGAAAAGTGTTTCGGCAACGATTCTCTAAAAAAAACGGTCGTTTACCAGTGGCACGAGCGGTTCAGAAGTGGTCGTGAGTCAATCGAAGATGATGAACGCAGTGGCAGACCATCGACATCGAAAGTCGGTGAAAAAATTGATAAAGTAAAAGAAATGTTGGTCAATAACCGCAAATTAACCATCAGAGAAATAGCGGAGGACTTGAACATTGCCTATGGATCCGCCCAAGACATTGTGGTTAATGATTTGGGTTTCCGTCGTGTAGCAGCAAAGTTGGTGCCAAAAGACCTCAATTTCATGCAAAAAAGAGACCGTGTTGACGTCGCAAAAGACATGATTTGCGAGGCTGAATCCGATCCCACATTCATCAAAAGGATCATTACTGGAGACGAGACGTGGGTTTATGAGTACGACACGCAATCCAGACATCAGGCAAGTGAATGGCGTTCACCAAATGAGCCGAGACCAAAAAAACCACGTCGTTTTCAGTCAAAAAAGAAGGCAATGCTGACGGTTTTCATGGATTACAACGGTGTAGTGCATCATGAATTTTTACCAGAAGGCCAGAAAGTAAACAAAGAGTATTAATTGGGCGTTATGAGACGTTTGCTTGAAGCAATTCGCCGAAAGAGACCAGAAATCGTCGCACAGTGCGTCGAGACCGTCGCACAGTGCTATCATTATTCGTAATTTTTTGACGAAAAATGCAACAAATACCATCCAACAGCCACCGAATTCACCTGATTTGGCTCCCTGTGACTTCTTTCTGTTCAATCGAGTTAAAAAACCATTACGGGGAACGCGTTTTAGCAGCCGAGAGGAAGTAATGGAAAAATCGCAGGAAGCACTGATGGACATACCGAAAACCGAATATAAAAAATGTTTCGAGGATTGGATCAAGCGCTGGCATAAGTGTGTTGCAGTCGATGGGGATTACTTTGAAGGGGACAATATAGATTTAGATGAATAAACTTGTATTTTTAATTTTCTGAATAAATTCCGGGAACTTTTTGATCAAGGTAGTAAGGCTGCTAAAGAGCATGACGAACTAAAGATGAAAATAATTGCATGGATAAACATGACTTTAAGGGGAATGGTAATGTTCAGGAAACCTCTAAGATATGAGAACATTTTAAAAACTGCCCAGTATCAATGTCTGATCGGTTTACGTAGTACCACGGATGGAAATGTGAATGGTATGATGGTGTCTTTTTTTGGTATAATTAGTCAGGTTTTCAATTTAACCAAGTTATACACACTAACAGTAAGCCAACTACCGGGATTCTAACATGATTGAAAGGGTAAGGAATAATGGTCGATAAAAAGAAATTTGAGTGATTTTTAAGAAACTGTGGGAGATGCCGCAACAGTAACTTTTAACGGAGTCATCCGCTACCATGCATTTCAAATGCAATAATTTTAGAGTGTAAAAGTCATTCGAAAAATTTCAGAGTGCTAAAATCATTCCAACAATTTCAGAGTGCAAAAATCATTCGCCTTGACCGGGATCCCGATCCAGGCGAATTATTTTTGCACTCTAAAATTGTTGCAATCGAGTGATTTTTCCAAGTATCATACAATATACTTATGGTAAAATAGCAAATGCCATTGAAGCCGAAACGCCATGAAACCATAAAGCCATGAAACAGCCGAGATTTTGCATCATAATATGGACTTGGCAAACGCTCAATCGCCCAACACAACCGTCCATGTACTTAAAAATCGAGACCTTTAGTTTGGTTGACAAAATGGATGAAGCGAGAGGAAACTATTTTTTTGGAGCATTTTCAATCTCCAAGTCAGATTGATTGAAAATAAATTGATTCGGATATATCACGCTTAGGTTTGCTGATGACCAAGCATTAATTGCTCAGTCATCCAAGGGGTTGAAGCATTGCTGAGTGAATTGGAAATTCAGTGCAATAGATATGGGATGAGAATCAATATTAATAAAACAAAGGCTATGCGATTTTCCAGAAAGAAAATGGCTAAGCTAAACATTAAAATAGGAGGGGAAAAATAGAGCAGGTAGAACAGTTTACGTATCTAGGAAGTGTTTTGGACCAATACGGTCAAAGTAGTAGGGACGTAAGGAGAAGAATTGCGCTAGGCAAGGAGTGTTTCTCAAGGAGGAGGGAGTTGATGACGGGGAAGTTGAGTAGGGAGGTTAAGACAAGACTCGTAAAAACTCTGATATGGAGCTTAGCTACCTGTATGTACGGCGCGGAAACATGGTCGCTGAAGCAGGAGTATAGACGTAGATTGGAGGGTTTTGAAATGTGGGTGTGGAGAACAATGGAGAAGGTGAGATGGACCGAAAGGAAAACAGATGAGGAAGTACTGGAGATGGTGGGTGAGGAGGGGGGTTTGTTGAGAGAAATCCTATGGAGGCAGGAAAAATGGATGAAAGGCGTATTGAGCGGTAGTGGAATGTTGAAGAAGGTAATAGAGGGGAGGATGTTGGGCAAGCGAGGAAAGGGCAGGAACAGGATAGGGATGTTGGACGGGATGGAGGGAGGAAAGAAGTACACGGAGATGAAGAGGGACCTGATGTAGATTAGGTTGCTGGATTGGGTTTTGTTTGGAGTTACAAAATGTTTATTTGATAGTTGTGTCCATCCAAAAACCTACCTTAACCAGTAGATTACCTAATAATAATAAAAATAATATCAACTATGCCTATTTTATTTCTACTCGGACGCTAACCTACCCTACATGACGTAAATATTCCTCGACCTCCAATGGATACATTGATTTTTCACGGTTATAATACGGCAGATGATAAACAAAATGAACGTGGCAACCATGAAAACCTCAGCACCGAATGAATGTGCTACGCGAAATCCGACGCGTGACGCGGATGCGACGTCGTGAGACATACCTAATTGGGATACCGTCACGTCTGGGTAATTTCCTCTATTCACCCGACGATTTCGTTGCTCATTTGCTGCATCCAATTTATATCTCAATCCCACGTTTCCATTTCCGAGCAGGGCCAGGCCGTAACGCCGCTTGCCCTGCGGATCGACGGGACGCCAACGGAGTGAGTGTGGTATGCAGGGGTGGAACCGTGAACGGTTGGAAGGGCCCAATCGTTCGGCACCGCCCTTCACTTCCTACGGAACTCCATGCCGAATAATTCACGAGGCCCGAACCGGTGCTGATGAGTCTGGAAGCACGAGGCGCGTTCGGTATTTTGAATTCCTGATCGCTTCGTCGTCGGTCGAACTCTCCCCCTTTCCCTCCTAGTCGCCCGAGGCGATGAACGCAAATTGGGAAATTGTTTAGGCATTTTTCGCTTTCGTATGCTTCACGGATAGGTAGGTCCGTGTGGTGGACTGGAGTGATTCCATTTCACGCAGCAGCCCCGAAGGTCTGTTCCGATTCGCTGGAGCGATTGCAGTGAAGGGTTAAAGAGCGGACGTGGGCGTTCAAGGGAACCCGCAGCCGAGTTAACCCGCTTCGGGATTCTATGAAATTATTCCAATAAACAGTGTCTTCGAAATTCTCTGGACATCTTCAATAAAGGCAATAAAGAATGGCTCAGCAGGGATTGTAGGCAAGGAGACTATCGGATTTTACCCATTCTTCCTTCCTTCAAGATAAAGATAAATGATGCAATGGATTACTTTGTTCCCTTAAGTTCCATTTTATTTCAAAATGAATTATTGTTAATATAGTTATAATTCTGGTCTGTTACGTGAGAATTTATTAATTTGTTTACATTGATTTCCGTGAGTATATTAGGAAAATGTTGGTTACTGGTTTATTTTCTGGCTGAATTTATCTGAAGTAGTTTAATTAAAAATTATGATAATTGGTGCCATGGATGTAGTTCGTTACCTTGGGTAATTAATTGACGCATCCTTAGTACCCTTATTGTTGCAGGGATTCATTGTAAATATCCTCTTACCTTAAAGTTTACTACATTGTATACTATTGTGTGATATACAACTTGCACTTCAACTTATTCACATTAGCAAAAAATATATTATAATTTCGAAGAATTCAGTACGCAATGAACGTAGCAGGATTGAAAAGATTGTGATGCCAGAGTTAATGAAAGAGTATTAAGAAGAGTTCAGAATACACGAAAATTCCATCTCAACACGTAGAAACACTTGCGGGTCTCTGCGAGTACCAAGCGGTAGTGAGAGATACCATAGTATGGTGAGAAGGTGTGTGAATGTATTTTTATAAATATATATATATATAAAATTATGTTGTGTGATTTTCATTATTTATTTAAAGTTATTCCTTTATTAAATTGCGTGTATCCCACGTAGACGGTAGGTTGAAATGTAGGCTCTGATACGGTCCGTTCAGGAACTCTAATCCATAAAAACCACGGCAATTCCCGAGGTAATTTCAAATTATCTGAAACATCGCAATTTTTTCCCCAATCTCACGCCCGTGGCAGGAAGAAAGAGAGCTGGGGGTAAGGCACTCCAAAAGTCACGCTAAGCTGTAGAGTCGTCGGGGTGCACCCGTGCGAATACTTTAAGGCGCTCAACATTCCCTGTGTGTGGCACCACAGAGCTATATGCAAACTGGTATGCCTAAAGGGAGAATGGACGTAATTTGAGGATCGAATCACCTGTGGGTACTTCCAACACCGTTTCATGGTAATTGACCCTATCGCTTTCAATTCGATGAGGATTATTGCAATAGTTTACGCAAAAGATCTAACCATAGTTAAGATGAATTGAAGAATTTTTTTTCCTTTGTCTGCAGAGATGAATTATTTTAAATGGCGCAGTAGTATGAGCGAAGGCTTCAAGCAAGCATAATTACAAACGAAAATATTTTTTTTGGCGTATTCGGTATAATGAATCTATAGAAAATGTACATTTTTTTTCTAGATGGGCAACAAATCTTCTTTTAGTATAAATATCTGTAATACCTATCGTGTTGTACAAATTAGTCAATGATTTTTGTTCTGGGTTGTTTTCATTCCACAATAAGTCCTACGTAATCTTTAATTGCTATCGATTTAAATTCTCTCTGGAAAAAAACAACATTTTGGGATAATTCTCACACGGTCATGATATAAAAAATAACGCGTGATTTTTCTAATGGGTAAAGATATTCTGAAAACACTCGGAAAAGAATTCGCAAGTCATTTTTCTCGCTAGAGCATGTTGTTTGTTAATTAAGTTTCTATTCCGAGAAGACAGGAGTCAGAAAAGTTGACGTAAAATCATAGATGATCGGAAATAAATTATCCACCACCATGAAATGGAAAGTCAAAAAAAAAAGAAAAAGATATAATATTATTTCCTTGGAATTTTTTCCTTTAAAAATTTTGTGCCCAAATGTCCAGGTTCAATGAGTTCTATGTTACAGCCAACCTCTGATTTGCTTCCGGTGGGAAAATCGGCATAATATTAACTACATTACATCGGAATATTATCCTGAAAGCAGCCATCAGGGATTAGTTTGATGGTCAATTGGACTTGAGACTAATATAAAAATAGAGTGGCAAAATTGTAAGTGAAACTTTGGAAGAAAATAGTTGGATGATGTTATAAAATGATAAAAATGTTAAAGGTTTATTAATTAATAATGGCCAATTTAATTTTCTGACAGCGATTTTCGATTTCGGGCGTTTACCCAACGATGCGCAGACTGAATTATTTTGTACCCGTCATCGAGCGATCGCAATTTTTCCTTTAAATGTTTAGCCACCCATGAAAAATATATAATGTTTTTCAGTCCTATATCGAGCCTAGTGATAGTCCTTAGTTGATATGAAAGATATATTGGTATTTTTTTGTGAAGTACTTTTTCTGTATAGTAAAACTCAGCCTGAGAACACGACCGTTTTGCCAAATATTGACTTCATTTTATTTCCAGATTTATGTAGTATAAGATCGTACAGGTATCAATAAATAAACATTAAATTAGCCGTTAATAAACAAATAATAAAAGATCGTACAGGCCATAACTGCAAGTTTTTTCAACAAAATTTCATTTTAATTTTAAAATATAGTTTTACAAAAAGAGAAGAATAATGTAATTTTTAAGGTAATTTCACTAAGTTAAGGCCTCTCCATTGACGTGCCGTGCCGTTTTACATGCATAATTTGTGCGTCTCTTCTATATTTTTTCTAGACGTCAATCGATAAAAAAACGTCTTTTTTCATACCACAAGGTAACACTTCTTAAGAAATCAATAATGTGAAAAACTGGAGGGAACACGACTCTCGGATATAAATTCTCCATGTGTTCGAAAAATCCTCTCAAGATTCCCTTCGCCTACCAATTTCTATTGGTTGAGTCCTTCTTTGAAATCGTTCGTATCTAATTCCATGGTAAATATATCTAACTGATGCGTCTCCTGTTGAAGACGAATTGAATCATAAGTGAATAAAGAGTCAGCAATATCATTTTTGTAATGAAATATTCTTAGTTTTTAAATTGAATTATTTTGAAGCGATTATTGTTTACGCTATGCATTTTTTCACAGCTTTTGAGGATTGCGTGCATTTCAAAAGAATCAACGTTGGGCACAATCCATATATTTTGCACCGGCAGTTGTTGGTCATTATATGTTACATACTTCGGCGATATTATTATAATAATGGAAGTATTTACAAAGTCGTGTTGCACATCACATATGAACGTATGTTGCCTTTCCCATCCACGAAATCCAATACCTCCGAAAAGCCTCTATTCATTCCTGTTGGTATATGTGTTTTTGTGTGTGTGTGTGTGTGTATAAAAAATATATTTGGAAGTTAGCTCCGTCATTCTCAGAAGAAAAAAATGTGATTGTTCTTTTTATGTGTACTTATATTGTTTATTCCTGTCCAAGTTTTTTATTCATAACTTCCGGGTTACTTCTACGAGATCAGATATATATATATATATATATATATATATATATATATATATATATATATATATATATATATATATATATATATATATACACACACATATTTCACAAACTCACAAGTCATCATGATAAGGATTTTAATAACTATAAACATACATGCCAGTAATTACCAAACGTAATTATTACCATTCACCAATATGAAACAAGCAATCTTGTCCTACATGATTAGCATGGCGATGGGCCAGAATTTTATGAACTCATAACTTTAATCACCTTGATCATAAATCCATTGAAGTCGGATAACGCACATTAAATTTTGAAAATTACATCGCCGGAGTATGTTGCACGAATGAATAGGAACTGCAAAATAATAAAATCCACAAATTTTCCGCACGGAGTTCACAATCATCCCAACCCACCTCGCCACTCCCCCATTTCAAAAGTAAAAAAAAATGAACGCTCCACAATACAAAACATTCAACGGCCCTTGCCGGTCCACCAAAAAAACACACGCACACAAGCCCCTTCCGCCTGACCTGAAAGCGGAGTTATTCTTCAATCGTTTCCAATAAAATCGGCCCACTCCGCAATCAATTCGGCACCGCTCACGTAATTGAATCGCTTGAATCAAAGCTACTTCATTAAACGGGCGGAAATGGAAACGGAGCGTGCGGGGCGGAGACGTGCTCCGCGGCTTGTGATACTTAGTTCGCCGTCCATTTGTCGAGAGCTAATCCGATTCCCCTTAACGAGGTGAATCATTTAAAGACATTTAAACATCGGTCTCCTTCATCTCGTCTTCTGTGTTTTCAATCCATCTTACATCCTGCCGGCCGGTTTAGCTTTACGGGCAAATCTCCATGGAACACAAAGGATTGGTGCCCGAAAACGTCAAAAAACTAACGAGAACAAAGGTTAATTAAAATTAGCAATTTTTCACAAAAATAAAATTTATTAATACGACCGGTTTCAATGCAACTACATCATCTTCTGGTGAAGATGCCAGAAGATGATGTAGTTGCTTTGAAACCGGTCGTATTAATAAATTTTATTTTTGTGGAAAATTGCTAATTTTAATTAATCTAATGTGATTCCACCATATCACGCCTGAAACGTCTCTTTTTATGAGAACAAAGGTTCTGGATACAAGAGTTTTTTCGAAGCTACAATCATTTTAAAAGTTTTATTAGGTACTCATTTAAGGCTTTTAAATATGTAAAAAATATATTTCTACAATTCCTCGTGATTCTAAATGTAATATGTCTGAAGATGATATTAACGATAGCACTGGGGGTCGGCCTACCCTTTACCTTACTTAACCTACCTTCACCTTACTTAATTTACCTAAGAGTTTTTTGGATGGGAAAGATATTCTATTTCATTACCTTTCTTTACGGGAGTTAGGGATGGGTTCCAGGGTGAATATTATTATTATTATTAGGTAATCTACCGTTTAAGGTAGGTTTTTGGATGGACACAACTATCAAATAAACATTTTGTGACTCCCCACCTATCAAACTAATCTATATGAGGTCCCTCTTCATCTCGGTGTACTTCTTTCCTCCCTTCATCCCGTCCAACATCCTGTTCCTGCCCTTACCTCGCTTGCCCAACATTCTCCCCTCTATTACCTTCTTCAACATTCCACTACCGCTCAATACGCCTTTCATCCATTTTTCCTGCCTCCATACGATTTCTCTCAACAAACCCCTCTCCTCACCCACCATCTCTAGTACTTCCTCATTTGTTTTCCTTTCGGTCCATTTCACCTTCTCCATTCTTCCCTACACCCACATTTCAAAAGCCTCCAATCTACGTTTATCCTCCTGCTTCAGTGACCACGTTTCCGCGCCGTACATAGCTACGCTCCATATCAGAGTTTTTACGAGTCTTGTCTTAACATCCCTACTCAACGTCCCCGTCATCAACTCCCTCCTCCTTGAGAAAGCCTCCTTGCCTAGCGCAATTCTTATGAATATTAAATAAGGTTTGGTAAGGGTGAATATTAAATAAGGTTTATTATTTCATAATGTCAACCATAATTTATGAAGAAAAACGATAGCTATCCTCAATCATCAAAGAAAGTATTATGCTCAATGCTTAATTATTTAAGCATTTATCAACCCGCTAAATGAGTTTCAAAATGTATGTTTCATTTCACTATATATCCAGCTACTGATTCTGCCACTG
Organism: Hetaerina titia; assembly: GCA_037158775.1. NCBI lineage: Eukaryota > Metazoa > Arthropoda > Insecta > Odonata > Calopterygidae > Hetaerina > Hetaerina titia. Next base: position 49,172,687 of record CM073772.1, on the reverse strand, counting down.
TTTACATTGATGGTAGCATACGTTTTCGGTATTAACATGTAATTGAAGTGGCCAGTAGATAATTGTAGAGAAAGATGCTTTCTTCCGAGAACCAACTTTGGATTTGGTGATGTTGGTTCACATTTGGAAAAGGAAATTGTCTGAACTGAAAAATGGTTCAATATTTTTTGAGTGTATGTCATCAAAGAAAGCACGGAGATGTCCTAAATAAACTTGTGAAATGAGTTTAACGAAGCTATCAAATGTAGTGATTCTCAATTTTTCCATCCAAAATTTATCCATAACGGTGAACTCCAATATAAATAAAATTGACGAGATCGTATGAAGATGACAAAGGACACTGGAGTGAAAAAATTGAACTAATTGCAGTGGTTCACTGAAATAAATGCTCTTGTTCGCAAGAGTATTTATTTCAGTTCTTTACAACTTAGTGTAATATTTCATTTGCAATATTCTTAGCAAGTTTTAATTGTCTTCATATTTTTTTGGCAATCGGTAAGATTTCGAGGCTTTTTTCCATTTATTGGGTAATTGAAAAATTATCGTGGCATAGACGTAGTATGTGTCCCTGCTATTGACCTTAATTGAATGTTCCGTAATTTACTGCTATGGGGTTGGAGAAATCACAAAAGACGGGTGAATATATAGCATTTTAATTGGCGATGGAATGTTGAAGACAGTGATAGAGGGTGAATATTAATGAGTGCGAGCGAGGTAGGGGAAGGAAAAGAATAATCATGTTGGATGGAAGGAAGGGAAACAGAAAGTATGCGGATTTGTAGAAGAGTGTATTTCGTAGTGTAGGGTGTTATATCCTGTCGTGTTAGGTGAGGAATATATATATATATATATATATATATAATGGTGGTTAGTCAGTGTGTCCATCTTAAACGGTAGCTACCATTAATAACAATATGATTAGCTCCAAATATACCTCAGTTAACGATAAAGAAGTGAAGCCAATCAAAGAATACTATTGGACACCTTATACAGATGCACCCTGAAGACGAGGGATGTCCAGAAAGGACCTCCGTTTTTGTGTATGTTGCCTGAGAATTAGCCGAATGGCCTTTGTGATGACGCAGACAGTAGGTCAGTACGCCTCGAGCTGCAGTGGTTGGAAGGTCGCTTGTTTATTTAAAATAGTGAGTCAAAATTAGCACTACAGCCAATATTTCCCCCAAATATGAATTTCGTTCAGTGAGAAAGTTTTAACTGATAGAAAACTTCAAAGTTGCTGACATTAATCGGGAAATTTGTGCTCTACGTGTACGTATACGAACCAAATGTGATGAGTGACAGTAGTTGTGAATCAGTGTTCTCGTTCGTTTAAGAGCGAACATAAATTCCCATGATGATAAGTGGTCGTGGTGAACAATAAACTGCGCATGAAAATTGGCGAAAAGTTCGTGAAAACCGTAGATTTACTGTATCTGAAATAGTTAGAAAGTTTTCCACAGATTCCTACGACTCTGCTACATGAAAACACGACTGAAAAGTTAGGCTACTACATGCACACGTTTTGTGCTCGTCTCGACAATATACACGTATATAAAATTAGGAATAGAATACACGTATATAAAATAGGAATATATACGTATATAAAATTATAGAGATATGTAATTGCCGTAGTAATCTGTTACCAGTAAATAGTGTTTAATACTAATTTACGCATGAAATTTAAAATTCTTAAAAGGGCACATCAAAAGGCAAAGGATAAGAAGCTTTGAAATACGGCATTCATCGGAAAATGCGGTCGATGTATTACAAAAACAATGGTCGTTCAATGAATCAATGATTTCACTTTGATTGACTGAATTTTGGTAATCTTAAGGTGAAATTGGAATACGCCGTATGGAATCAGAGCTCCATCTACGTCTATCGAGAATCGAGCATGTCTCTCGGTCACATTCTATCAATAGCGATCGTTCTTTCTTGATAGTCACGGAACTAGCTGAGCACTGAATTTCTCTGATAGGAATATCGCTCACCTTGTTTTCTCTTTTCAAATGAAGTGCCGGTAAGTCGGTAAGTAATCGACGATAATTGTACACTACAGTTCCAAAACACACGTACCTTAAAATTTTTTAAATTATCATAGAACAACATTTTTTGTGATAACCTTTTTTATTCCCTGCTAATACGCGATATGTCATGAGGTAAAGAACAACAAAAAGAAATTGAAATGTTCTCAGAAATCAGCTGGGAAACTCTTATTACTTTCTCTAGGTAACTCCCAAAATTATTATGTAAATCGCTATGAGACAAGCAAAGAGTAAAAGGAGTTACCTGAGCCCGTTCCAATTACTCATAAATATCGAACGAACATATTAATTTAATCGTAGTGATTATTATGTTAACTTGAGGCGGTTGTTAAAATTCAAAAGTACTTAGATCAAAATCAAAACACATTCCGAGTGTGATGAGAGAATTATTATCAATCCATCAATTGAATGCCCTCATCTGCAAAGGCCTCGTGACACCTTTCCATTAGTTGCCGTTAACGCTGATCCTTCTCCATTTCTCCAAATTGACATCCTATTACGACCTTCGAGAAATCCTGATCACATATAGGTTATGGCCGAAACGCTAACCCATCGTTTTTCATCGATGATATATTATGCCAGAATAACTTTATTTTATTCTTCAGCTTTCATTTTCGTTTTATTTTCGACTGCATGACTTTTTTAGTCATTTACAAAATACATTGGAGATGATCACCACCGTACCGTTCCGCTTGAGAAGATTGGGAAAATGCAATGATTATTAACGCCGATGAATTATTTAATTAGGGCAAAACATCTACTGGTTCTTGCTACGCAAGGAATTTACAACTAAAGTCTCGAACACATTTCAATCCAAGTGTTTCGAGCGAGTTCTGCATCTTTTGGGCATGGATATACGAAAGTTTTCCAGTTTCAGTCTTAGTAGGATCATCTTAATGGTAGGATCATCATCACGATGATGAAGAGCAGGATATAAGCGTGGCTGATTGCGGTTAATCCTCAGAAAGTTTTTAATGAAGCGGTAATTTCTGAAATGATCCTTCTAATATTCCAGGATTACTTCTTGAACCGTGAGCAGAGGCCTAAAAAACTTCTTCCGTGTGAACCACGTATCAACATCATATGACCAAATCATAAGGTTACAAAGACGACATAAATATCGGAATGGAATGTTTTCCAAAAGAGGGAAATTTTATTTTTTATTCCAGTTTTTATATTTGTTATATTTTTCCAAACAGGAAAGGGGATCGGTAGTATCGTACACATTTGGAATGATTTTGACGTCACTTTAAAACAAAACTGGATTATTGAAAGTGAATTACAGTCCATGAAACAGGCGTGGCAACGCTGCCGCACCCGCCCTACAGCCCGGACTTGGCACCACCGGACTTCTTTCTGTTCCCGAAGATAAAGAGGAGTTTGAAAGGAACGCGATACGGGACTTTGGACGCCGTCAAAGAGGCCGTGACGACGTGTCTTCGAGAGGTTCCCGATGATGCCTTCGCGGGAGCGTTCCAGGAATGGGAACGCCGCTGGAACAAGTGTATCGACTCACAAGGGTCCTATTTTGAGGAATATTAGCTTAAAACATGTAAAAGTGTAATTTTTTTTTTCCTGAGCTCAGTACACTTATTTTCCGGACGAACCCTGTATTCATGTTTCACCGAATAGTACCTAGAAAACGGAGTTAGATTCGATAAAAGCTTGACTTAAATAAATTAACTCATCATCTCAAAAACGGCATAACAAAAAATTATCTTAAAATTCATGATGATTTAGAAACAAGAAAGAAGATTAATGATCGGTTCGATTCGCTTGCAATTACTTGGAATGGTGGGTGAGGAGAGGGGTTTGTTGAGAGAAATCCTATGGAGGCAGGAAAAATGGATGAAAGACGTATTGAGCGGTAGTGGAATGTTGAAGAAGGTAATAGAGGGAAGAATGTTAGGTAAACGAGGAAAGGGCACGAACAGGTTAGGGATGTTGGATGGGATGAAGGGAGGATAGAAGTACACAGAGATGAAGAGGGACCTGATGTAGATTAGGTTGCTGGATTGGGTTTTGTTTGGAGTTACAAAATATTTATTTGATAGTTGTGTCCATCCAAAAACCTACCTTAACCGGTAGATTCCCTAATAATAATAACAATAGGATATACTAGTAGCTACTAGTGACTAACAGCTACCATCCAAAACTAACCATTGTGTCACAATTCGATTATTACCTATACTCTTATTTATTGAAGCAGAACAAATTAAGATACAAATTTACATGCCTGTTGATTACCGAATACATATTTATTTAGATTCAGTGTTTATTTACTTTTATAGAACAATAATTATAATTTCAAGATGTTACATTTTCAGCTTTCACTATTCTGAAATAAATATCAAGGTTTGTACATACCTTAGTTGTGTATCACTCAATTTAGTTCATTTTTTATATTTCGGTTTAACTTTGTTTGCTGTTAATTCGTAACTGGGAACCAGTTATAGGAACATATTTAATTCGGAAGAAGGGTTATAAAAAGAAGAAATGTCATTGTGAATAGGAATGTCATTTAGGCCCATAGGCGATAATGGAGCTTCCGTAGAGTAGAAAGTGAAGAATGCGGTTATGTTTACTAAATGTTTTGAGGTTAATGGCGAGCAATGGCAATCAAAATGTAAGACAAATTGGAGCATGTGTTGTTCAAAAAAGAGGACTCCCCATGCTTTGGAAACATATTCGTTCGAACATTTGTATGCACGTTCAAAATTCTAACGAACATATTAACCATTATTTTCCACCACATGGATTTTTCCAGAAAATAATCGAAATCCCACCCGTACATCCCCAATGGCTGTTCAAAATGAAGGCATCTACAAGCATCCGTGAATACTTGATATACGTTAAAATAAACCACCAGGACTAAA